>SNQJ01S0055872.1:14725-44675 GCA_010110895.2 Picea sitchensis
GAGTTATATCACTAGAAGCCACTAAAAATCATGGATTTATAAATCTTTGAATTTCCCCAATAAGGGAAAGGAATGGGAAGTCCTAGGAATGAGATAAATACAACATATCTGGGAGGCATGACGTTGCTTAGTATGTTGGGGATTGAGAACAATTTTTCTGTTATGAGCACATTTGGTGTGAGGCAAAACATTTTCCGAATTGTTGAAGGTTACAGCGGCTAAGAGGTGTCACTTAGTTTTCCCCTATGGAGTCATGGTCAAGCTAGAGGGTGATCATGACAAGTGATCTTGGATATTTTGTTCTATGGTTGGGTGGAACGTGGTTGTTCCATTTTTTTCCCAACATCAGTATTCAAATATGTATCTCAACTATGTACTTGAATTGTTGATGTTATATTGTTGATGTTGTATAGTTGATGCTATGTTTTATATTTCTATACTTATAAATCACAATTTATTAATTGGACTATATAGCCATGTTAGATTTATGTCTTGCCACTGTGTAAGAGTACTTGTAGTGACGTTTATCTAAAGTATTATAGCTTAGTGTGTGTGTGTGTGTATATATATATATATATATATATATATATATATAACTGTATATATGTGCCTATTGGCCATGATAAATTATTTCTTTGATTGTTGTTCATTTACTATACAAAATCAAAATAGTTCAGAATGAAAAGTATAAATTGATTGTATTGAAATTTCTACTAATATGTTGGGTATAGGTGGAAAAGAATAAAACTACCAAATACATTATTTTTATCTAATTTGATACAGTAGATTGCAGAATGTTTGACAAAAAATACACTTATTATATTCAGTAGGCCGCTGACCAAAATTTTACAACTTTAGTTTTCCAGTGATCCAAGAACCCAATAACTAGTATAAACAAAGTTTTAGAATGTCTACATAAAATTGTTTGTAACTTAAGTGAGTGCGCGCATGGACCTTTGGAAGGAAAATATGGAACTCAAATACCTTTTGTGGATAAGATGCTTCTTTCACTAAGTGTACTATCACTATCCCAACCTGCAAAAGAGAAATATGATAGTATTGATAACCTTACTAACATCCAAATCATTAAAAAAATGAGATGAATAAAATGAGTCAAGGCGTTAATTATCTTAGATCTCTATAATGACCCCTGAGTCATTACTACTAAAAGAGAATAAAAGAGAAAGTTTTTTTGTTTTTGTTTTTAGTAAAGAAGGCAATGACGACAACATATGAACCACATAACCTTACGACGAACACATGCACACAGATCAAGCCACATAAAACAACGACTCAATGCACTAGCATAATGATCAATTGGGTGAAACATGTGTAAATCAAAAGATATGAATGACTCCCTACTGGACACACAACATGATGATGCTTACAAGCTAAGGAAAACGTCCACAATCCTGACACAATGGTCTCGAAGACTAGTCATTAGAACCTCTATGGCACGCAAAACCCAATGCATGAAGGCATTACAACCCAAGCGCCAACAACGAACTTACAACGATCAAACAACACCCACAATGGGAATCACAAACTCCAACTAAGTTATCAATCACCTCTATCCAAAAGGGCATGCCATGATCCCCTCCTCAGGAATCATGTCATCCCCAGATGATAGGTGTAGAAATAACCCTAGCACAACATAACCTATTTGAACCAAGGACTCAAGATAAATATGACGCACTAGGAGCCGAATACTAACAAGAATACTACACCCATACCCCAATAAATAGGTCGATAATATGCAATATGACAAGAATCAAAAGGAAAAGCACAAGCTAATACCTAACTCTGCCAACAACCCAACCATTAACTGATAAGCAAGATGTCTAAGTGAGAAGGTTGAACTCTTACCAAGCTACTATGCTTAAAAAGGTTATCACGAGGTGAATTGAGTGAGGCACTGAACAACATCAAGAAACGTTGATTAATAATTATCCACTATCCGTTAAATTAAGTCACTATTGATCTATGTTGCTTATAAACAATCGACTTGCTATCTAGATTGACAAGTCCTAATTAATCAATAAACAAAAATCTAGTTTAACAATTTAACAATACATAACGATATTAAATATATCAATATATAATGTTATTTATATAACACTATTAACAACATCCACATATATCACTAGTTATAACACTATCAACAATATTAATTACAACATGTTGTCCATCATATATAAAATCTGTTGGCGATTAAAATGCAATCTGTTGTCTAAATTATATAAGTGGTTGTCGTCAATCTATAACATTTCCCAATATGAGAATATCAATATATCAATATTTCCTAGCGAAAACATATCAATAAACATGTTGTCCCACACAATGATATCAATAATCACGTTGTCCAAAATTCTCGCTGTCTAGATGACATCCAATGAGAACGTAGCGTAAATCATACTGCCAAGAATTGTTACCCTGTCTATCATAAATGGGAGACTTTCTCTAGTATTTAAAAGGAATCTCTGTTGAAATTTGTAGTCTAAAATCACGACACCTACTGACTATTAGTCATAACAAATTTGTTGTAAATAAATATTGTTGAGTTAAAATCACTATGGTAAATCATTGTCAACAAAGGCTAAATCATACACAACTTATTGCTATTAAATACACAGTAAATTCACTATCATAACATAGTGTTGATTTATTACACACTAATTGCTATTTAATACACAATAATTGGTTTTCTTAACATAGTGACGATTTATTACACAACTAATGTTGTTTAATACACCCATCTGGAAGCTCTTGCACTCATCAAGGCTAACCACAATCCTCTATAATTATTCACGCCCTGTCATACAATCCATAATTTATGTCCATACTAAATTCTATGTCAACGATGAAAGCTTTGTGCAATAATAGTGTTGGGACCGAGATATGATTAATATATGACAATTATTAGACACTTTTTTCCGAATGTACATATGTGTTTTTTATTCTTTGAAGGATCTTTTTGAAGAATTTTATTCTAAAATGGTATGATCTACACTAGGTTCATATGATTAATCTTTAATGATAATATTAAGTATAATTCATCATGTTTTTATGCTTCCAAGGATCTGATTCACATTTTTTGGTGTTACAAGGAAAAAATGCATCATGTTTCTACTTCCGGCACTCAGTCTGGTACTCCTTCTAGCACTCAATCTGGTAGCTGATCCGACACTGCGTCCAACACCGTGTCCTACAAAAAAATGGTGGGTGATTTGGAAATTATGGCATTGGTGGCTAGTGGTGGGTGAATCAGGAACATGGATTTTGATCGTTCTTATCCCCTTCATATACTGAACTCTGGACAACTCGATTTGGGTTGTTGAGCTGGGCGATTATTGGCTCACTCCATTTCAGTAGTTAGGGCACCATTAATGTAATTTGTTTTTCATATAAGAGGTTCAACCCTCCAATGGTTGACCTCTTGGTCTGTAAAACCTATAAATACCACCTTGGTGGTCATGCAATAGTTACGGAGCAGTAGAAGGAGTAGTGTGTTAGAGACAAATACATTTTTCTTTGTTTTTCCATTTTTCAATTGCCAGAATTGTATAAGACTGTGTTCTTCAAGTTTTATGGGTGAAATCGTTTTGTTGAGCTCATGGTGTGAATTTTAGAAGTGACCATGACTTGCTGGGGGGCCCACGAGTAGTCTAGTAATTGTTTTATGTGTTATTTATTCATTTCATAGCTTAGATGTTTTTTTAATTTCCTATACATGAATTGTTCATTTATTTCTTTGTTATCTAATTTGATGTTATAGTCTAACTCTTTTAATTATATTTTGTAGGTTAGTATGAAGGTTTTTGTTAATATGCATTGATTTTATATTTAGGAACGAGTTTGCAAACTCATACACTAACCTCGTGTGCAATTAAATGTTAGATTGTATTTTATTTATGCTTTTAAAATCAAATTTAAAATAGAATTTAAAGCAGAGTAGAGCAAAGTTTTATTCCACGCTTTCTTTAACCAAGGCTTCAGTGGATGGATAGGTTTAGTTTCAATTTTTATTTGCTATTTAATTGTCATTTAGATTTTTCTAACTAGTTGTTAATTAGTTTATTCATTAGTTTACTTGCCATATGCTAGAACCATGTTTTAATTTCTGTTTTTCAGCATTTTCCTTCTTTCACTTTGAATTGTTAAAATAGATATAGCATAGTTTGACTTTATGCAGTTTCTTTCTTAGAATTAGATTTCAATTCCAATTCTTAGTTAATGATTGCATTTACTTATGAATTTTCCTTACATAGCATAGAAGTACAATTAAAATCTCTTTATATTGTTGATGGTTAATACATGAGTAATAATTCCATGAATATGCAGGGTAATTGATGATTTTTTTCGTAATGGCTAAGTTCTCATTGGATTGTTTAATCCACATCTTTGACTTTTCTGCTGAAATCAATATTGAGCTTATACCACTTGAATTATCTTTTGTTGTCAAGTGCCATCAAGATATTATATGACACCGAAAACATTCACACAACCACCAACAATATATTTGAGTTATCGTAGGTTAACATATAGTTTCTTGCTTTCATAGATCATAAGATATAGTTTCTTGCTTTCATAGATCAGAAGATAGTTTTATTGTTGTTGTAGGATATATAGTGTTTTGCTTTGATAGGTTAAAGAACAATTTTCTTATCATAGATTAAAGTTAGTTGTTAGTCCTTCTTGCTTTCAATTAAATAGATTTCCTTTTATGAATTAGAAATAGTTTTGAAGTTTGAATTAAGAATATAGTTCACTTGCCTCTTAGGTTAGATAGTTTTTTAATCAACAGTTTTAATTAGTTTACTTGCAGTAGAAGTTATCTTAGGGTAGTTAGTTGTTGACTTTCTTTAATAGGTTAAATTTCGTACTTGTCTATTCTTGCTTTGATGGTATAGTTGCTTGTTTATTTACTTGCTTTCATACGGTAATTGCTCATTGAATTTAGGTAGGCAAGTTAAAGTAGTTTGATTTTGTTATTTGCTTATTGTTATGGTTAATAGTTACTTTTTATATTTTATTATTCTTATGCTTAATAGTAGTTTTTTCTTATTGTTATGAGCTAGTTTGCTTTAAATAGGGTTTTCACTTGTTTTTCTTAGAACTATCCATCAATCCTTCGTCCAAAATTACTTAGGTTACATAGTTTCAAGTTTCTTAGTAGGGTTTTCTCATTAGATAGATTTTCTTGAATAGATTAGCCTTATATAGCTACCTTCCTTAGTTAGAATATACTACTACCAACCCTTCTACCTTTGGAATATATTTTTCTACAACTCTAAGTTTACTTACCCCGGGTTGACAATTTAATTGAGGGTTTTTAGTGTTCTTTTAGTGCATATACAACACCCATCATTTTTTGGCATCGTTGCGGGGGAGTTTTCTCAAGGTAAGAAGTAGTTAGGAAATAGATCATTCCTATACCTTAGCATTAGATTGGTGACGGTTGGAGTTTAAGACGAGAGGTAAGAACCTATGCATATGCTATTGCAGCCTCCCCAAAACATAATGATAGTTTTTCTTTTTGATTTTGTTTACTTTCATGAATAGGACTAGAAACCAATGGTAGCTTTTTATTTTGTTCTTTCTTTCTTTCATGAATAGACCTAGAGATCCAAAAGGTAGATACATTAAATCTAAATCAGACCTTTCAAACAAGGTTCCTTCCAACCTTTTTAGGGGAAGGAAAGTTCCACTCATAATCTCTGCAGACCGATACCTAAAAACAAGAGCTAGCTCAACTCAAAGAGCTAAAGTAGTCTCTGAAGAGACTAACGCAGGGAGAACTATAGAACAATAGTCAAAAGATCAGTAATAGTGGGACATGAGGCAATACCACTGTGTTTCCTTACACACCACTAGGAGAATGAATTCGAAGATGAACATTAGTTTGGAAGAACTTTCTCAAATTCTAGCAGCAACCAAGATTTCTTCTTTTCAAGAAGAACATATTTTGGTAGCATCCAAAAGTGTATCTACCTCTCCAAAAATATTAAAAGAATCAAGGTCCTATGGGCTAAAAAATGATCTGCCTTGCAAAAATATGAAGGAAGCTAAAAACTTATGGACTACCTCTTGCAGAGAGAAATCACTAAGACCTAAGATTGAGGAGTTCTCAACATCCATCTTGACAGATCCTTTATGTACTTCATAAATAAATCATCCAAAAGAAGAGGATTTTCATAGCATGATGAAGGAGAGCATATCAATTACTATTGATAAACATCAATATTACATTGAAATTTGGTTTCAAGAGGTCATCATGCCACAAAATTATTCTCTTCTTCAACACCTTCTGATTCCAAAACAAGTAGGTTGGTTGGTTCTTCATATCCAGGTAATCATTGCGGTAACTTTTTCATATATGGATATGAGTATGTTTCCTATCTTTCTTTTCACATGGTTACATTGGAAGAGTTCTTACACTTGAATAAATATTTTCCCTTTCTTTTTAGGTAGGGTAGGATAGTAAATAAAAGATGCATGTTGTTAGTTTAGCTTAAAGTCTAATGCAAGCTCATTTTAGATTTTCTTTTAATAAAATAACTATGAGATACATGTTCCTATGACTTGATCTCATTGATCTCCTTAGTTTATTATATTTTAGAGTGTGATTTTTGCAAACAGTTTTAGAGATTTCTATAGGTCTTTATATCACCAAGGGTAGACAATTCCAAGGAAATTTAAAAGAAGGATTTTCTTTGAAAACATTGTTACATTTGGACCTTGTTGTCTACTAAGCATCAAATGAATAATGACTTGTTGTAGTTAGCCATGTTTTTGCAAAGATTTCCATCTTCTTGTTCTAAAAGCATTTTAAAAAGAAGTTGCTCTTGAAAATCTTCACCACTATATAAGGAAGTGATACTGTAACCATCAATATTAGAGGTCTCTTGTACAATTTTCCCAAGAAACCTGAGTATGTAAGTAAAGTATCTTTATTAAAGAGTAACAATGAGGTATGATTAGTGGTCAGTCATGGAAACATCACAATAACTACAAAATAAGAAAGTGAGTTGGGCCTAGAGATACCTTTCTATTATTTCTCAATGGTACCATCCACTACACACTAAGTAGCTTGATTATATCATATCTTTAGATAGGCCATGTCTGCTTAAGTACCCCCTTACATCGGGAAAATCACTAAGTAATATAACAGAAAGTCATCCTCTAATATAAATACCACCCCAATTGAAAAAAGAAAGAAAAAATTGTTTTCAGAGTCGTCCCCCCATATTCTTGCATAAAGCAATCTTATACTAAAATCTTAAAAGATGGAGGGCCAGTCTCTGAGGGTGTAAGAGGCTAACCCATCGGGATACTGAATAGGTCTGTTGGAAGTAGGTACCATCCTGTGGTATGAATAGGTAAACCCGTCGCAGTATTGAATAGGCTTGCTGGCAACGAGGCATTCTACCTAGCGAGGATGGTAATCTCACAAAAATAAATAATAAATTTAAAATTGTCTTGATGTACGGTATTACTTGTAGAAAAAAAATGAAATGAAGTATTTATGTTTAAGCTAAGGTTAATGAACTCCATAAAATTTCCATTGGGAACTAACTCTAAGACTATCTTGAAACTCTCTTTCCTAACTCTTCTTATCTATATATAGGACCTCTTATCCTATAGGTTGGGCCATCCTTTAACTGTCTCGTCAGACCAATCTGTGAAATTTATCTCTACACTTAACAAGCTGTAAATCTTCGGCTATTGGGAGAACTGACTCGTTTCCTATATTTTTTATTGTGAGGTGTCACAATACTTAGGTGTGGGGTAGGGTTTCATGAGTTGAAAAATGATAACATTGCCTAGAAGAAGAAAATCTTTGTAAAAAATTATGTGTATTGTTTTCATCATATAGGCTATTACATCAACAATCATTTTATTTTTGAAATGCTAACTCCATGTGTGTTATAAACTGTTGTACATCTCCTTAACATAACACTTAACTGGATTATTGTCGTTATAGATTATTCATTACAGATTTATGATTACATGCCTTATAAAATGTGAGATAGAGGAATAGATTCTGTGAGCACGATGGAAAAACAAATAATAATGGAACACTCGTATCTTGCCTCTCCTCATATTCACTGTATTCGTGGTCTCTGAAGAATCAATTTCCTCAGCCACAAAGCTCCCAAGAGTTGGAGACCATTGTTTTAAACACCACTAGTTTCCAAGAGCAATCTATAATAGGGTTTTCAAACCCGAATTTTAGAATATCTCTGGAGCTAAGGGATACTCCAAAAAGTGGATAAAAGAGGAGCTAATCTAACCACCCTCTCAAAGAAGTAAATACTTATTGCTAATTCATGGCATGAGGACATGCCATATATTCAATCAGGGGGGAGGTTCTTGCGCTAAAAAAATGCAAATCACTGCCCATTTATATACAAAAACCCATGAGAAGAGGAAGTAGGATTTCTGTTAGAATTCTATCATACAGTCTTTTTACAATGTCTTGGATATTATATCAGTAGTTGTTTGTATTGTTATGCTAAATTATATATTGTTGACATTATTGTGTGTGTTATGAGATTATTGTGCATTTTTATGTTTATGCTATAGAAGACTTTGTATACTTAATTGGTTCTTTGTGACAATTACAAATCAATAACACATTGTTAAACTCACTACAGATCTATGTTACACACCTATGAACAGAGGAACACGATTAAGTGGCTCTGTGTTAGGCTAGGTATTTAGTTGAGTATGGTTTTTATTTATATTTTTCTTGATGAGAATCTAGGTCTAGGGAGCTAGGCCAGAGTTTCCAAGAGATGAGTTGGAAATATAGAATGGGGTTAGGTAGGTATACTCAATAGCATTTAGGATTTTTCATTACATATAGGGTATATGCAGAGATTTCAACATGGGAATGAGATCATGAATCCATTCATAAGAAGAAGGTACAACATGACATGATAGTTTCATCCAAAACAATGGAAATAACTTTGAAACAATCATAGGATAGCATGGAGGTGGCAACAAATTATAATAGAAGAGAAACAAGTTTTGGAGTCCTTCCTCGATGAGTTATTTAATGAAAAATTTATGAATGGAAATATGAATATGTACTATACACTCTGGAGTCACTAATACAAGAAAAAATATCCATATAAACCCTTCACAATTGATTTTAAAACAAATTGTGCAAAAGCACAACAACTGTGATAGAAGCGCAACTCACAAATATGGGTCAAATATGGGGCTATAACTTTTTACCCATAACACATTTTACAAAACTATGAGAGGTTTTTGTAGATAAGTTTATTATTCAGATAAAACTCTCTCAATTTTGTGAAATTGATTCCCATGTTATTGCAATATGTGCCACAACATAATGACTAAAACAAGAAATTAAATTGGAGAATTTGATTTTCTGAGCTGGGCCTCCAAGAAAGTTGAATATATCCCACTATATGATACCTGTGTAAATACTGAAGGCGTTTATTATTATTTGGTATGTCCTTAGAAAAAATCTCCTTTGGTTTTCAAAAATTCATCTTTATTTGGTCAAAAACTTGTTTTGAAAATAATGACTAAAACAAGAAATTAAATTGGAAAAATTTATTTTCTGAAATAGGTCTCCAAGAAGTTGAATATATCTCAATATAGGATACCTGTGTAAACAAGGAAATATGTTATTGTGATTTGGTACGTCATTAGAAATAACCTCCTTTGGTTTTCCAAGATTCATCTTTATGTGGTCAAAAACATCTTTTTAAAATGATGACCAAAAACAGAGTCAAAAGCGCAACGTGGTCTTGTAGAACATTTTTTGTGACTTTTCCTGATCTCTTTTCTGATGTAGTAGTTCCTGGCCATGTGTCTCTGAGGCTTGATGTCCAAGTTGGATTTTTTCAGGAGACTCTCCAGGTGTTCATTGACTCTTCCAAGACAATACTCTATGTCATTTTCTAATCTTGTCGCAATGGTGCCTTCAATGTCCTGTTGACATAATGAAGGTAAATACTCTGTTTTTTAATCTTTCCATTTTCGATTGTTATCCCACTTTAAATTCAATAAACAATTGAATTTTCCCTTCTAATTTTTAAAGATATTGGATAAGATGTCCTCTCAAGTGAGGAAGAATGTAACCAACCCCCACAACATCCTCTTTCACCATGGCCTTTTGAAACTCTTTTTTTTAGCCGAATTGAGAAAAATAGGGGCAAACTTGGAATGCATTCATTTATCAATTCGTAAACCCTCACCTGACAATCAAGACTAGAAAAAATACATCATATCTAGGGACTATTTATCCATCGAAACTCGACTCTCCAAGGACTCCAAACCCTCCTGCACAAGCCATTTCTTTACCGGAACAAGAATCCAAGAAGCTTGTTGAAATACAACCGCAACCTCAGAGAACAATTGAAGCAACACAAGAGGCATAAGGAAAAGTCTTCAAAGAAAGAAGGAGAAGCTTCCAAAGCTGATCCTCGTTAGCAAGCTTAGTCATGAGGGGTAATTTTGKTTTTTTTGCAAGGGGACCTAAAAAATCTTAAGTGTGGGGGTAATGTTGGGCCCGAGATATGATCAATTTATGAAAATTATTAGACACTTTTTGTCAAATGTACATATGTGTTTTTCATGTTTGGAAGGAGMTTTTTGAAGAATTTTAAGCTAAAACAGTATGATMTACACTAGGTACGTATGATTAATTTTTAATGATAATATTAAGTATAATTCATCATATTTTTGTTCTTMCAAGGATCTGATTCAYGTTTTGTTGTGTTACAGGGAAAAAAAGCATCACGTTTCTGCTTCTGACACTCAGTCTGGTACTCCTTCCAGYACTTGATCYAGTACCCCATCCAGGACTACATCTAGGATCRCATCCTGCACAAAAATGGTGGGCGATTTGGCGGTTATGGAATTSGTGGCTAGTGGTGGGTGAATCARGACCATAGGTTTTKCTCATGCTTATCCCCTCCAACTACTGAACTCTTGACAACTTGGTTTGGGTTGTTGAGCTGGGCGATTATTGGCTCGCTACATTTCGGTAGTTAGGGAATTATTAATGTAATTTGTTGTTTATAGAAGAGGTGTGACGCTCCAATGGTTGACCTCTTGGTTTGTGAAACCTATAAATACCATTGTGGTGGTCATGCAATAGTTAAGAAGCAGTAGAAGGAGTAGTGTGTTAGAGAAAAATACGTTTTTCTCTGTTTTGTCATTTTTCAATTGCCAGAATTGTATAAGACTGTGTTTTTCAAGTTTTAATGGTGAAATCGTTTTGCTGAGCTCGTGGTGTGCATTTGAGAAGTGACCATGACTTGTTGGGGGGGGCACAAGCAGTGTGCTAACTGTTCTATGTGTTATTTATGCATTTCATAGATTAGATGTCTTTTTTATTTCCTGTACATGAATTGTTCCTTTATTTCTTTGTTATCTAATTTGTTGTTATACTTTAACTGTTTTAATTCTCTTTTGCATGTTAGTATGAAGGTTTTTGTTAATATGCATTGATTTTATAATTAGGAACGAGTTTGCAAACTCATACACTAACCTCATGTGCAATTAAATGTTAGATTGTATTTTATTTATGCTTTTAAAATCAAATTTAAAATAGAAGTTAAAACAGAGTAGAACAAATTTTTATTTCATTCTTTCTTTAACCGAGGCTTCGGTGGATGGATAGGGTTAGTTTCAGTTTTTATTGCCTATTTAATTGTCATTTAGATTTTTCTAACTACTTGTTAATTAGTTTATTCATTAGTTTACTTTCCATATGCCAGAACCATGTTTTAATTTCTGTCTTTAAGCATTTTCCTTCTTGCACTTTGAATTGTTAAAATAGAAATAGCATAGTTTGACTTTATGTAGTTTCTTTCCTAGAATTATATTGCAATTCCAATTCTTAGTTAATGATTGCATTTACTTATGAATTTTGCTTACATAGCATAGAAGTACAATTAAAATCTTGTTATATTGTTGATGGTTAATACATGAGTAATAATTCCATGAATATGTTGGGTAATTGACGATTGTTTTCATAATGGATAAGTTATCATTGGATTGTTTAATCCAAACCTTTCACTTTGCTATTGAAATCAGTATTGAGCTTATACCGCTTGAATTATCTTTTGTTGTCAAGTTCCATCGAGATATTATATGACACCGGAGACATTCACACAGCCACCAACACTATATTTGAGTTCCCGTAGGTTAAAAGATAGTTTATTTCTTTCATAGATCAGAAGATATAGTTTCTTGCTTTCAAAGATCAAAAGATAGTTTTATTGTTGTTGTAGGATAGATAGTCTTTTTCTTTGATAGATTAAAGAGTCGTTTGCTTATCATAAATTAAAGGTTAGTTGTTAGTATTTATTGCTTTCAATTAAATAGATTTATTTTTATGAATTAGAAATAGTTTTGAAGTTTGAATTAAGAATATATTTCACTTGCCTCTTAGGTTAGATAGTTGTTCAATGAGTTTCTTTAATTAGTTTACTTGTAGTAGAAATTATCTTAGGGTAGTTAGTTGTTTACTTCCTTTAATAGGTTAAATTGCTTACTTGTTTATTCTTGCTTTGATGGTATAGTTGCTTGTTTATTTACTTGCTTTCATAGGGTAGTTTCTCATTGAATTTAGGTAGGCAAGTTAAAGTAGTTTGGTTTTGTTATTTTCTTATTGTTATGCTTAATAGTTACTTTTTCTATTTGCTTATTGTTATGATTAATAGTTTCTTTTGCTTATTGTTATGAACTAGTTTTCTTTAAATAGGGTTTTCCCTTTTTTTTCTTAGAACTATCCATCGATCCTTGGTCCAAATGTACTTAGGTTAGATAGTTTCAATCTTCTTAATAGGGTTTTCTCATTAGATAGATTTGATTGAATAGATTAGCCTTAGATATCTACCTTCCTTAGTTAGACTATACTACTACTAGCCCTTCTACCTTTGACATATATTTTGCTACAACTCTATGTTTACTTACCCCGGGTTGACAATATAATTGAGGGTTTTTAGTGTGTTTTTAGTGCATATACAACACCCATAAAATATAATTGTTGGGCATGGATATCTACCAACAACCATATTAAAAATGAAGGAACAAAAACTCTCAAAACCAATCGCTACCAAATCATAGGGAATGAAAACATTTTCATTTAAATCCATGAAACCCGAGGGTAATAACCAAAGTCGCTGAGTAATAAGATAATTATTAAATCGTGGTTTATCTTGCCTAGAAAAAGTGAGTTGGATGTTGGGTAAAACGCCACAAAAAAAAGTTGAATGCTAGAATGTGTTTAGGAGAAAAATTGTGGTGTTATCTTGCCAAGAAAAGGCAAATTGGATGTTGTGTAAAATGCCCCAAAAATGAACTGAATGTTGGAATGCATTAGGAGAAAAATCATGGTAATAAAAATGAAACTTTTCAACTATTACACGGAAAAAAAAATCTATCATACACAGTGAAAATGCTAATAAACATTGTTGGGTAATGTGAATAAGAGGGGCATCACTTCCGCACTGATACTACAGTGATATGGGTAATACCGTAGGGTAAAACTTACCAGTAAAAGGTGATAAAAATGCAAAGTGTATTCGCCAGGGTGTGCATTGAACGTAGAGTTAAATTATCCAGGAATAAATTAAAAACACAGATTTAAAAATAAATTCTTGGATGAGTGTGTTGAAATGCAGAGAAAATTTTCCATCAAATAAAATAAAACGCAGAGTTAAGTTGCCAGGAATGTATTACAATGAAGAGTAAACGAAGGAGTTGTGGTGCCAACCATGAATAAAATTGGATAAGGGTAAGATACAAAGAAGAGTGGCTTGAAAGTTGGGTAAGTAGGGGTGGAAACACAAAGATTAATAAACACAGTTTTGAGATGTCGAGAACATTTAGGACGCAGAGGTGATATAACATGCAAATACCATTGCAAATGTAGAGATCAAATGTGGAGATAAGAATGGGTAAACAACTGGGAAAAAACATCCTTCTCTCATCATCCACGCACAAAAAAGCAAGGTATTAGGACCTATAGGTCTATTCACACCGAAGTCATGATCGTCAGTCTGACTCCTGGACGACTTCTTAGGCATGGAGTGATGATATAGGGATGAGGATGAAGTATAAAGAACAACTCTTCATAAGAAATCAATAAAACCAAGGGAATCAATTCAAGAAGTGAGCGTAAATCTATGGTGAATTTAGGTTCTTGATTAAATTTCTAAGTAAAACACTTTCTTTACCCAATTTAAAGTACATAAATGAAGGCGCAATATCAATATTAATCTACCATTCAAAATAAAAGCATGTGTATCATAGCCCAAGGTGACAACTCTGAGTCATTGCCCCACGCGCTCCGTCTAACTCATGCTTGCCAACTGATGAGACTTCATTGGTACCTCCTAGCCAACGCTAGGGGTACTTCTCTTCCCCCTTAGCCCCATGAGCCACAAAGGGGCCACACACACTAAACTAGAGAACAACTAGCTCTCAACTCACCTCGCAAAGATGAGCTACCACTCCCGGCTGAGCTGGGTATCCCAACTCCCACAATATAAGTTAGTGAAGTCAAAAAATTTCCAGCATAACGTTATGCATAAAGGAAAATATCCATCCTCCTCCCTACTTTATATAGAATTTCTAAGTGATATCTTTCCCAAATTCCCATTTAATTTATTGTTCAATAATTTAATTCAGAAAAATCCTCCCCCATACACATGTCACCAATCCCCTTCATTGTACCAGAAATTAAATTCATTAATTATTTAATTACTCCTATTTCCCTCACCCACCTAAAACATTCCCATAATCGCTCCTAGGTGTCCCCATATTCCCTTACAGAATTTCATGACATACCCCCTTACTGATTTACTAGTTGAGTTCAATTTAGAAAGTTGTTAAAGGTAAGATTCCTTGCTAAGTTAGTCATTCTTCTTTTTCCTTATGTTTCCCTTTCTCTTTATGTTTCCCCCCTTTTCCCTTAGTTTCATAATTCTTTTAAATTTGCCTCTTTCCCTTTTTATCTAAAACTGAAATTAGAAAGTGTAGACTTTACCCCTTTTCCCCTTTTTATATTTAGTTAAAAATTTTAATTAGCAAATGTAACAAACAATCAATTTATTTATTTATTTATTTCTTAATTTTAATCCCTCAAAATAATTTGATTTTAATAATTTAATCAAATTTTGTACCCCCTTTTTATCACATGTTTAATGATTATTATTATTATTTTCCCACAAGTATCACTTAGACCTAGATTTTATTGTCCTAGGTTGGGCGACATTTTAGTAGGGAAATTGTTTTTAAATCTTTCTTATCACATTTTTTATTCTAAGGCCATCTAGGTTTATTCACTTTTTAGTTAACAACGCGACGTGTCCTTCAGGATGCACTAGGTGCTCCAAGGGTGCCACTCACCTCATTTTGTTTCCCTTGCGCGACGTGTCCTTCATGATGCACTATGTGCTCCAACGGTGCCTCGTCTCATTTTGTTTTTCTTGCGCGACGTGCCCTTCATGACACACTACATGCTCCAAGGGTGCATCTTGCCTCTTGACTCACTTGGTAGACATCAAAAACCCCTGGAGTCAATACTTTGTCATGTGACCTTGTGGGAGACTAAGGGCCTCTAAGGAATAAGGTCCTTGCCTTATTGCACACCCCTTAGAATCATCGTGAGTGACTGTCCCAGTCTTCCCTCACGACATCGTGGGTCTTCTCATACTAGGTAATTGTTAACCTACAATTCGAGGCACGATGAGAGTGCTAGTAGGTTGTGGCAGGGATGTTGTGCACACCTCTCCCTCAACATATCTGGTAGTCGTGCATAACCCCTCTACTCCACATGTGAGTCTGGTCGACAAGCTATCGCCAACCTATATCATCAAGGAATCATGTCAGAAATAAAATCCATAATAATAGCATCTAATCAGATGCACATTTGTCATATATACAACAATAAAACCACGATAGTCCACTCCTTGACTCAATCTGAAGTCCAAGGATATCATCGATGCCTCTACATCCTCGAGGTCCAAAATCCTACACACTCAGAAGAACCCAGTCAATAGTACCTATCTATATCAATATAGAAAAATAGTAGGTCATCATATCCATAATGCCTCATAATCATAATCAAATTCCCAATAGTATAATAATCTGGATCACTTACAAGCGAGTCTCCTCAAAGAATAAGTTTGCTTAGTGTGGGCAAGAGCGGGATGTTACAATATCGATTGAATATCAGAGTGTCATTGTTTTCCCTTATGAATTAGTCGTTCCACGATTCAGGAGGAGGAGTGGGTTTGTTAGCCATCTAATGGGTTCCATCGCAAGAAAAAGGGACCCTTCATTAATTTTTTCTCCATCCGAATTTATTCACTTGAAAAAGTAAAAGAAACAAG
This sequence comes from Picea sitchensis, assembly GCA_010110895.2. Taxonomy (NCBI): domain Eukaryota; kingdom Viridiplantae; phylum Streptophyta; class Pinopsida; order Pinales; family Pinaceae; genus Picea; species Picea sitchensis. The sequence goes on from SNQJ01S0055872.1 coordinate 31,114, forward strand.
CATTTAATCAAGTTTTGTGGCTTTGTTATCACTGCATATGTCTTTTGTTTATAAAATATAGAGAAAATATATATATAAAGAAGGTAAAGAATATATTCAAGAGAGGAACTTATATTTTTAACTGAGAGGGAGCGATAGCAGGCCCTTTTCCTACAGAGGCTAAAACGATACAAGATGTTCAATAAAATAGTCTATTTTACAGAACAAATCATCAAACAAAATACTGAGGAGTAATTACCAAAACTCTATACAAAAGATGAAGGGAACATAAATAAATTAATGTGACAAAGTAAACAATTAAAAATGAAACTACCATTTGTTTTCCATAATACACAGATGAAATTTCGACAATGATGGTTGTCACAATAAATAAATTATCAAATCAATAAATATTTATAGAGACACAAAGAACGTGATATGGGTGCATACAATTACGGTAAGAACCTAATTCATATGTCAAATTTTGATAGTGTAAAATGTGTTCAAACCATGCTAATGGCTTGCCTCATGCATTCAACATATGATGTTTTGAATGAATATAAGTATAGGGTAGAACATGTAATAAACAAGAACAACATTTTATTATAGGGGTGTCAAATGTTAGAAATTCCTTAATTATAGAGATGAAATTTAACTTTAACATATGAGCTAACTAGTAAAGGTCATTGCCGAGGGGGATGTAATGCTTTGACAGTGACAGAGAACGATCCTTCTCGGGAAGAGAAATATAATAACAAATAAATACATATGAAGAAACGTTGTTGCTATTTGTTGTAATTGAACAAGGCTTTTGACGTTGCCACATAAAATTACATAGTTCAAATATAGCTATACAATGAAATGTTTTCGAGTCTGTAACAAATTTTTAATAAGCTTTGAAGGTTTCTCTCAAGTGCTGGAATGGAAAGAAATAACATCATAACTATTTCGGGAAATGACTTCATCTAGGGCCTCCATTACCAAGTCTCAAGGGTGATGATTTGTTGCACATAAATCTCCAGATAAATGGTAACAGCGTGTAACGACCTCTATTCAAAACTAAAGCTACAACGATTAAAACTCAAAGGGTTTAACTCATGGAAAAATTATTTATAGTGATTCCAGCCAGGTGTGTTGACTTGGATAAACAATTAGGGCAGGGCTTGAGGACTTATAATTAACAGAGGAGAAAACACACTGACCCAATCTCTTGAAACAAAAACTGTTCGATAAAAAAGAAAGGATAAAATGTAACAGGAAAGTGAAATCTTTATCACAATGGAAATGTGTCCCTAGGTACGAATATAGAGGTGCAATAGGATATGGTCTCCACCTTCAAAACCAAAAGAAAGCACAAGGAATGCTACATAGAACGAACTATCTAGAAAATACCTTTTCACAGAGAACACATTGCACTAAGAATATAGTTGCATAAAGAATGCATTTTCATAGAGAATACATTTGTAGAGAGTATGCTTTTGCATACAGAACACATTGCATAGAGAACACATGGCACTAGAGTGGTTTACTTCCCCATTCTTATGGAGAACCCTGCCAGTGCATTATTACCTCCTTTCCTCACCAAAGTCGAGAACTACTAGAATCGTTGGTCACATACAGGGAAGAGAAAAAATGAAAATGAGACCAAATAGGTGAACATGAGGAGAAAAATGGCACCTCAAGCCCCTCATTAGTGAGTAAGAGCGACTGGTATGCCAACCTACACCTCTGCGATGTGAAATCAACTAAAGTGGTGAGCCCTCATTGGGAGGTTTTCTCTAGTGTTAGGTCATAGGGTACTGGGTAGGTCTATCACCATTTTAATGGACCTCCCATAACTTAATTGCCTACAGGATATAATGACCTAGGTTCAGGCATGACTTGGAATCCACTACAAATCAATCCTCGATCTAGTATGTGTCTAAACGCTAGTTCAGATGGACAGGGTTAGCATTTGCATAGTAATTACCTGTGTTGCCAATGTATGCATTATATACTTTGTTTACAATATATTTCATTACACTTTTGTAGGGTGGTAATATTATGGGTATGTTATAACCCTAGCACATATATTTTGCGACGTTGATAGTTATGCCTCCTAGGGTCATAGTTTTGTCTACTAGGATTTTAACTTGTTGGTAAGGGTTGCATAGTTTACTTGTTTTATAACATAGTTGTTATACTAGTGTAATGTGGACAACATGGGTATATTGTATCCCTACTACTTATGCTATGGACGTTGAGGGTCATAGCTACTAATTTAACAATGCAAATCAATGTATGACTCTAATACATTAGCATTGTTTCATAGTTCGTGTTAAAATAGGTTATGAGCTAATCTAATTAAGAACGTTGTGTTTTAATGGATGATAAAAATAAAATAGTACGCTGGGTTTTAAATCTCCTTCAGACTTTCAATATGGATAATCCAATAAAGTAAAAGCTCATATGCGTGCAAACCAGAATAAGAGTTATAAGAATATATCTTTATGTCATGAACGGTTACCGGTCAATTTTTTTTTATTTAGTGAAATTTGGGATACATTACAACTACCATCTTAGTTTACAAATTGGGCAGAGTCACAAGACTTGACTTACCTAAAAAAGAAACTCACAAATAGAATTGTCACACCAATACTCTCTATAACAACCATCTATGAAACCTCCTTTGGTGCACATCATACCTGCTCACAACCACAAACTTGTTGTCCTTTCATTACCAAGGACTTTAACCAAGCTAACACAAATTTAAGTTAGGCCTCACAGATGCCTCAAACAAACAAGCATTTCTAGAGTTCCCCAATACCTCTGAGAGTGTCCTACTCTTGAATAATTATCTTCCATATTGGAAACTTAATCTCAATTTTTTTTCTCACACTTGTCTCTAAGTTCTTTTCCAAATCTCTTTACGAAATGATATTCCCTCGTTTTTTTGTGCACCCTTTTTCTTATAGGAACTCTAAGGCTCACTTGTATGAAACATCATGTTTCTTTGGTGTTCACCCCCCTTCATCAACCCAAACTCAAACAACTCATTGTGCCCCTCCGTGGACTAGGTGCAACCATCCAAGACCCCACTCTCTTCAATTGTCATGTGTTTTGGACTGGTGCTCCCCATCCTTGGGTGTGTACCCCTTGACTTGTGTGTTCTATTGTGTCAATTGTCGCGACTCCTCGTGGGTGTGCCAATGAGGTCACCCAAATATGGGTCCACTTCTTGAGTATGCTCCCAAGTCCTCTCCTCACCCAAATGCAACTCAATTCTTCTTCAATTGTTCTAAGGAAAGTAAGATGTCTTCCCCCTTGATTCTTCACATTACCATCGTGCTCCCAAGGTTCTCTTACTCACATCCAAATGTTTTTCCTCTCCCACCTGATCATTTCTTTCTTATTCTCTTCATTTGTTCCATCATTGAATATGACCAAGGAATGCACACACTCGATGAGTGTAGTGGGATATCTTACAAATGGAATAATGATAATCTTTAGGTTAAAATATATTTACACTCATATATAGATGTTAAAATAGATTTACAATTGTAAATATACTTTTTTGATAAATACAACTTCCATTGAATTAGTACATTTTATGATATTTTAAAATTAAAACGACATAAGAATAAACATTTCAAAGAATTTTATAGTATGTAAATTTTCAAAACATGAAATATATATATATACATATACACAAATTATAGTAATTTCTATTAGATTAAGAAAAAATTCTATATAAATATAAATTTTATTGGTATTAGTTAGGGAGACCATACCAACAACAAAGGCCAAGTTGATTATGAGAGACCCACAGAAGATGAAATATATCAGATTATCATTGCTATATTGATGAAGACTAACATGACCAAATAAATATTTCTATAGTAATGAAGACTACCACAACCAGATAACTATTTCTATAGTGACAAAGACTAGAATGACCATATAACTATTGCTATAGTGATGAACACTATAATGACTACTATTGTTTTGCTATGGAGACAAAAATATTGAGAAGTTGAGCGTACAGATAGTCATTCAGAAGAAGTGTTGAACTGAGATTCATTTAGAAGGAATGCTGGCTTGTACATTGGAGGTATATCCATGGGTGGGTGGATTGTGCTTCTCTAAAGTATAGGCCATGGGCCTTCTTTTCTACGACTGAAAGATTGGAAATATAATTATCCTTAGAATGGGTTGTACATCCTACAATTAAGGGGCTGTCAATTGAAGGATCCGAAATACTCTCCACCATATCCATCCGGACTATAATTGATTCTTTCATTTGCTAGCCTCTCTACAACCTTGTTGGCCACTCACCTATAACATGGGACGGGATGTTAACATAAATATGACATGGGATTGGATGTTCACATAAATTTGAGAAGGAAGGTCCTTGATGCATTCGAGACTGCCTTCTAGCCTCCATATTGTGGAAAATTTTCTTAATACTTTCCCCTATTCATTTGTTTTTAACATATGGATGATGATTTAAGAGTCTCCTTCCACCACTAGTTTTGTGAAGCTTTCTTGAGCAATACTGACCCTATTGAGTTTTTTTTAACATATGGATGATCATTTTAAGAGTCTCCTTCTGCCACTAGTTTTGTGAAGCTTTAGTGAGCAGCTATATGAAGTCCAGAAAATTTCAGGGTGTATTATTGCTATCAATACCTATATGGTCGGAAACAAATCTTAATGGTTTTCCTCTATCATTCTCGAAAATTCCTCGAGAGCCCATTGGACCTGGGTTGCCTTTGGAGGCTCCATCGAGCTTTAATTTAATGAAAGCTTTGTTAAATATATTGTACCCTCAACAGACTAACCGTACACTGCCAGCTGTACTGGACAGTTGTACTTTCTATTTCTATCTTGCTTGAGCATATATAAGCTCAGCTATTTCCTGTTGTTAAATACTCTTCAGTACTTCAACTTACTTTAGTTATGTTCTCTACTGCTTCATACATTTGAATATACTATTCTTTTCTCTCTGCATTTCTCTGTGCTTCACAATTTATCATGGTATCAGAGCTTCAAGTGTAAGCCTCTTCACATAGTCCGGAGAGCAACATGATCCTCACAGTACAGAACTTCACGGATCTTGAGAGCACGCGACACAGCCTTTTCACAAGGTTTGGAGAGTTTTTCGTAATACTCTTTAAAGATCGTCGTAGGAAGCTTGCAGAGGGTGCAGAGCGTACTTTGCTCGAAAGAACGAGGAAGCAGAGAACACAGAAGAAGAAACCTGCACAATATTTTCAAAGAACCATCAAAGATTGACGCAGAAGAGTTGCAGAACGAAAGAAGTTTAAAGAACTTGAAGATTTAGCTTAAATTTGTTAAAGATTCAGGCAGAAGGCATAATCCTTTAAAGATTCTTGGAAATCGCTCAAATTTGTCAAAGATTGTAGCAGATCACGAAGAAATCGTGAAATTTTTTCAAATCTTTGAAAGATTCACAAATCTTTCTTCCACAGGTGTAAAGAACGCATCTCAGGTGCAAAGAACAGCCACTGAAGCCGTGAAATTCGTCCTCCGAATGGTTCCAAGGCGGGAGACCAGTCCATAAGGGACGAGGAGAGCGCGAAAAGGGAGAAATCATTTCAGCTGTCAGATCTTGCCCACATGCCCGACAACTGTTAGATCAGCAAGAAGTTGCACGATGATTAGTCATCTGGGGCGCACCGAAGGTTTTTTGACTTGTGAAATCCCGACGTCATCTTGACCGTCCATCAAGAGACACGTGGCGAGATCCTATTCCATCGCAAAATCGCGAGTTGGACGAGCAAAGTAAACTTCTCTCCAAAAACTCTGATACACGATATCGCGATATCCCGAGAAGGCTTATGAGTTGTCCATCTTAGAGGACAGGTGGCAGCAGATCAACGAATCGTCAAATCAGAATTCGGGGTTTCACGTTGTCAAAGAAACTTGACATCGCAACTCGCGAAATCGCGATACGCAATATCGTGATCAGATCTCAACCATCCCTTTCTCCTGGACACGTGGTGAACATCGTAGTGCCCGTCGGCATTTCGGCATTCACGATTTTGAGTTGTCCAAGATCATTGTCATCACAACTCGCGAAATCGTGATACGCGAAATCCCGATCAGATCTAAGCTGTCCATTTTGACCGGACACGTGGCGGACATCGAGGGCACCGTCAGCGTATCGACATTTGGAGTTTCACGTTGACAGACACATTGTGTCAACGAAGCATCGCAAGTCGCGATATCCCGAGGAGGAATCAGGACCGTCCATCTCTCCCGGACGCGTGGCGTAAATCCAGAGACTCGACAACAGTTCCGACTAGGAAAGGGCAATCGGAAAATCGGGATTCGGCAAATCGTGAATCTTGAGAACAACAAACTCAAGCATTTCAAAACTCTGAACCCTGAAATCCCAACAGGAGGTAAAATCCGTCGTGGGGTCGAGCTGACGTCATCTAGTCAAACGAGTCAATCGACGCATCGACATTTCACGGATCCTGGAGATAAGAGGTCCGGGACATAACATATCACGAAATCATGAGAAGGGATCATGACCGTCCATCAGTTAAGGACACGTGTCGCAGATCGAAGCCATCGGGAAAAGCCCCGATAGGACAGCGCCATCGGAATATCGGAAATCGGGAAATCAAGGAGTAAGAAAACCTCGACATCAGATATTGTGAAATCCCGATTTGCGATATCTCGATAACATCTGGACCGTCAGATCGCAGCACGATCTGGACCGTTGAAAAGTCCAAAGGCGATTTTTCGCGTTTCGGCATTTAGCACGACAAGGAATGGGAAAAGCCCGTAGCGCTTTAACACAAGGTGTGTGGTCACATTGAAAGGATACCAAAGGCCAAATCAAGACCGATAAGCTCCCATCAGCCATTGGCAAATCAACATTTCTGAGATCGGAGGTAAATACAAATTTTTTCCCTCTATTTTTTTTCAGCGTTTTTTTTCAAATGGCGTCGACTAGCAATCTCGGCCCAACTCAGGGTCCGATTCTTCTGGGAAAGAATTACAAATTTTGGTCTCTTCGAATGAGGTCATTCTTGCAAGAACAAGAGTGTTGGGAACCAGTGGATCTTGGCTATGTAGAACCAGATCCAGCCGCCCTCACTACAATGACGAATGGCCAGAGAATTGCTCAGGCAACTCTGAGGACCAAAGAAAACAAAGCGAAATTCTGGATTCAAAATTCTGTGGATGATTCGATATTCTCGAAAATCACAGGCGCTGGTACTTCTAAACAGGCCTGGGACATCCTCAAAACGTCCTACGAATGAAATGACAGGGTAAAAACAGTTAAACTACAGTCCTTGTGGACACAATTCGAGACTCTCGGGATGACAGAATCTGAAAATGTAGATCAGTTCATGACCAGACTCATGGGCATCGTGAACCAGATCAAACTCATTGGTGAAACCATCACTGATCAATGAATTGTTGAGAAAATTCTCAGAAGTCTACCCAGGAAATTTGAAATGGTTGTAACACCAATCCTTGAATCCAAGGATTTGTCAAGATTTTCAACAGATGAACTAATTGGTTCTCTGTTGACACATGAGACAAGACTACATCTCACAGATGAGTCAATCTCAAATGCCTTCCAATACCAATTCTTATTTAGAAGAGGGAAAGGTAGAGGAAGAAGTAGAGGAAGAGGGAACAACCAGGGTAACCCTCATACCAGTGGAGGAAATAGACAAGAATATCCCACTCAGAACTTCCAAGGTCACAGAAATCAACAACAAAATCACCATCAGAATTTCCAGCCTCAAAGAGGCAGAGGGAGAAGGTCGAATGAAAAATCCAACATTCAANGTGAATTTGCAGGGAGGCTAGATGACAGGAAAATCACATCAGGATATGTTTTTCAACTCGGCACGAACCTGATTTCATGGGCATCGAAGAAGCAGCGAATTGTATCCATATCTTCTACAGAGGCAGAGTATGTAGCTGCTACCTCAGCTTCTTGTCAAGCTGTATGGCTGAGAAGATTATTAAAAGACATGTCACAAACAGAAAAGGATCCAACTCCTATTTTTTGTGACAACACATTAGCAATTGCATTATCCAAGAACCATGTGTTTCATAATAAGAGTAAACACATTGACACTCTGTTTCATTTCATACACGAGTTAGTCAATAATGGTGACATTGCACTACAATTTTGTGGTTCTCAAGATCAACTTGCTGATATCTTCACAAAGCCACTAGGAAAGTCCATTTTTGACTTCTAGAGACAACACTTAGGCATAGTCAGTGCTGTTGATTGTAACTGTTGAGTCTAAGAGGGAGTGTTAAATATATTGTACCCTCAATAGACTAACCGTACACTGCCAGCTGTACTGGACAGTTGTACTTTCTATTTATGTCTTGCTTGAGCATATATAAGCTCAGCTATTTCCTATTGTTAAATACTCTTCAGTACTTCAAATTACTTTAGTTATGTTCTGTACTGCTTCATACATTTGAATATACTATTCTTTTCTCTCTGCATTTCTCTGTGCTTCACAATTTATCAACCTTGTTGTCGCAGTTCCCATTTCGTTGATGTTCCATGACGGGTTTCTGGGCTACGTTATGTAGATAAGCATTCTTATGATTGATCTTAGGAGATTTCATTATGATCATTTCATGGCCATTGTATTTGCAGTCCTTGTCCAACCAAGGACTAATCAAAAGGGTCTCCAGAAGATTATGCTTGGTTCTAAGACATACATGGTCTAGAGCCATCTGTTCTTGCTGAAAGTTCTTTATATTTCTTTCTTCTCATATCTCCTAAAGAAGAAATCCCAGTAATATTTCCGATGCCCGACTTAGAATGGAATCCGGGTATATATTTTTTCTATAATGTTCAATGGTATTGTGTATGCTAGTTATTTTTCGGTCTATTTTTCTAAAGATAATGGCTCCTTTTTTCCACAGTAAGGATCGAAACAAACATGTATTAAGAATATGTTCAACTATCTCTTTCTTTAATCAATACAAGTGACATTAACACGATCCATGGAATCCCTGCTTAACAAGATTGCCCATATTAACATTTTACCTCGCCACTAGCTCGAGAAAAGCAGACATTTATTCCTAGAGTTTTTGCTTCCATACTTTTTTCCGTATCTCTTGTCTATGGAGATTAGCATTCCCTTCCGCTAATCCATAATTCTTCTTGATTGTTAACCCACCCTCCGGTTGATATCCCCATCTGACTTCGTCCATGTTTTCACTGACTTTTATTTTTGAAGCAGACAATTCCTTCCAAAATCCGTCCTAGCCTAGATGCTCTAAGAGTCGGGGCCATTGTCCTTTAGCGAGCTAGGCTAACCATTTTTGGTCTAAGATTAGAGGGATCCAGTAATTAGAGTGTATGCTTTTGTGAATATTGAGCATGTGCACCCTTATACCCTATAATTATGTTCAATCGTTCCATTTCCGTAGCTGCAGTTACGCATCGTCTTAGAATAACATAGTCTATCCATCCCTTATTTCCCAAAAGAAAATATCTTGGATGAGGTGCGTATGTTTCCATGCCACATTCCAAATTGGAGAGCCCCTTCCATTTCCACCCAGTCTGATTAGATCTTGATATTCCAAGCCTGCTACATATTTTATTTTCCAAAGTCTTATGTATAGTTCGTTGCCATTATGTAGTCATTACCACCAATTTTTTGCTCCAAGGACTAAGCTAAGGATTTCATCGTCTCTTAGGGCTATCACTCCTCCTATTTTCGAAAGACATAATTTTTCCCATGAAACTAAATCCCATTTTCTATTCTTCTCTACAGATCCTCTTAGGAAGGAAAATTTTTCCCATGAGAGTAAATCCCATTATTATTCTCTACAGTTGCCCTTTGGAAGGCCATTTTCTATTCTTTTCTACAGTTCCCCTTAGGAAGGATAATTTTTCCCATGAGACTAAATCCCATTTTCTATTATTCTCTACAGTTCCCCCTAGGAAGGATCTTTATATATTTTGAATAGGATCTTTGTATATTTTGAATATATTTTATAATGTATTTAAGGAAAGCTAGTGTATAAAACAAGCAAAGACTCATTGCTTGAAGGACATACTCGAAAATAAACAATCGTCTTGCCATGTTGAGAGAATGGAATGTCCAGCATACGAGTTTCTTTTCTATTCTTGAGAGAAGGTCCTTCCAAGAGTCATTATGCAGAGAATTGTCAATAAAAGGAGATACTAGGTATTTGGATGGAAGGGAGCCTAGCTGGAATCCAATAATTCTTTAAATATTAACTTGAATAGCATTGTCAATAAGAGGAGATCCTAGGTATTTATATGGAAGGGAGATTTTCTTTAATCTAATAGTTCTTTAAATATTAACGTGAATAGCAGGAGTATTAAAAAAGAAAATTTGAGACTTACCCTCACTAATCGTAGTGTTAGAAGCAGCCACGAAATTTGATAAAACTCATTTGATAGGATTTGCTTCTGGTACTATCGGGATACTCATTGGCAGGGATATCCATTGCCATGCTACTATGGGGATACCCATTGGCAGGGATATCCATTGCCATGCTGTCAAATTGTTGATGTGAAGCAATAAGATCTTCATCAAGTAACCTAAAATCTTTGATATTATCTTCTTCAACAACTTCCTTGAGGTGTCTACCTAGGCATTCCACCATCACATTAAAGAGGAACGAGGACAGTGGGTCCTCCTAGTAAATACCAGTATAGGGGGAAAACGTGGCTAAAAAATAACCATTGTTATAATGGATAAGAAGACTGAGGATGTGATTGACATTATCCAATTTGTTCAACAGTGAGAAAAACCAAAATTTGAGTGCATGAGCCTAGTATACTACCATCTTAATGTATCAAAGGCCTTTGACATGTCAAGTTTGATGAACATACTTTCCTATTTTGAAATTTTCAATGAATGAACCATCTCATAAGATAAAATGATTCCATCTCAAATCTTCTCTCTACATATCATGATTGTTTTGGAGACAGTAGTTTACGAATGAGGGGCTTTATACAGCTCGAGATCACCTTGGTGATGATTTTATAGATATCATTGCATAGGGAAATTTAGGTCAAATTTTGCTTGGGTTTTCAACTTGCAACAGCATTATCCCCTTTGGGAATTAATGCAAAAAAAAGTTGAGTTAAGGGTTGGGACAACTTTTGAAGACTTTCTTGATTTTTCCATTATTTGTCAAATTTGTTTTTTGATTTGTCTGATAATTAACCAATTACATGGTTTGAATAAATCAATGATGAAACCGTCTATACCGAGGGACTTACCCGCTTACATTTCCATAAAAAAATTCTCTACCTCTTCCATGGTGATCTCTCTTGAGAGGGAATCGTTCTTCTCCAAGGTGACTATACAAGGTATATGTCGACTCATTTTTTGAATGGGTTCATGTCGAACTAGTTGGGGATTTTCAAACAAAGTTTCGTAATAATTCACTAGTCAATTTTCTATGTTTTGAATCCAAGCGATTTTGTTTTATTAATTGTCCTTTAGTAATGAGATTCTATAGTGGTGGGGATTTTGTATCATTGACCTATCATATTCTCCTTCTTTTATCTATTGAACTCTAGATTTCTATATCCATGACAAGTCTTGTGTTTCTAATCTTAAATTGAGTTTGAATCTTTATTTCCAAGTAAACTCTATTTTTTCCCAATTAGTATAATATGTTATTGATTTTTTTCCATTCTTTCTTCTATTTCTCTCTTTGATTTGGAAATTGATAAATTGTGAAGCAAAGAGAAANCTTGATGATATCTTCACAAAGCCACTAGGAAAGTCAGTTTTTGACTTCCAGAGACAGCACTTAGGCATAGTCAGTGTTGTTGATTGTAACTGTTGAGTCTAAGAGGGAGTGTTAAATATATTGTACCCTCAACAAACTAACCGTACACTGCCAGTTGTACTGGACAGTTGTACTTTCTATTTATTTCTTGCTTGAGCATATATAAGCTCAACTATTTCCTATTGTTAAATACTTTTCAGTACTTCAACTTACTTCAGTTATGTTTTGTACTGCTTCATACATTTGAATATACTATTATTTTCTCTCTGCATTTCTCTTTGCTTCACAATTTATCAGACTGGATCCTCCAATTCCGAGCTGCTCTAACACAGTGTAAACAAAGACATGAAAGAAATTGGCATTCATAAGGCAAGAAGTCTCCAAAGTTCATACATAACCAGAACAACAATTCTTCATTAAACATTTACAGTCGGGAGCTCTGCTCAACCATCGATCCTTACAAAAATGGCGAAAACGCCTACATATACCCAAAAACCACCACCGCAGCGAAAACAAGACGCTGCATTAAATAATTGTGTCTACATGGCTTCTGACAGTCTGTCCATGCAGACTCATGATTATCATGCGCCCCTGACAGACGCCATCTTAACTGCGCATGGCTCCAGCAAGGGGAGTAGCTGAGCCATTTAAATGCCGAGCTAGCGTGTGTAGACCTCCTCCGACTGGTCGTGAAATCGGGCCTGGCTTCTCTAGAAGAATGGGTACACAGGACCCTCCTGAGCAGACTGTTGGTCAGACCCTCCATGCCTTGCAATTAATGATTGAGGTGAGGCCTCAACCACCCTCTCTTTTCTTCATTCATTCCTGGCAGGTATCGGGATCCAGACCACGTCGAACTGGAGTCTGAAAAGAAAAGTGCCCCCTTTCGGAGATTTAGCTCAACACTTCGCGGCCCGAGTATCTGAAATGACAAATATAAGCGCCCTTTCCCCAGGCCTCCTTCTTGATGACCAGGCGCCAAAACCATGGGCCCAGATCTGGGCGCTATCAGGAATTCGGGGTTCGGGGTTTCGCGGTTCCCGCTCTCGAGAACTCCTCGCCTCTCCAATCTCCGATTTGCGACCAGCTCCTTTCACACGCGAGCCCTCCTGAGCTTAACTCCTGTCACATATGACCACACCTCCGCGACCGTGGCCTTACCCTCCTATCAGGATTACTCCTATCGGAGTTTCGGCACTTGCGATGTCACGATTCACAAGTCCTCCAGACTCGCGAAACTCCGATCCCCGATGGATCCTTCCGTGCTAACCCTTCCGTCTCAGCTCCCGCTCATATGACCTACTCTCGTGACCGCAACCTTATCCCATCGTGGCTCCGGGTTCGCGAGTTCGAGATGCACGAACTCCTTGCTCCCGGGACCTCTGATATCCCGATATGCCGATGCCATTTTACGTTGACTCCCTGCGAGGGTTGACCTTTCGACATATTTCCCCTACTACAGTCCTTAACTCCATCGGGAAATCATGTTTCGGGATATTGCGATTCCAGTTGTCATGTGCACGAGATTTTCAGTTCCTCGATCCCCGACTCTCCTCCTGATGTCTGACGCATGTCCTGCCAAGATCAACGGCTAGGATCTCCATCGGTATTCCGAGACTCGAAAGGTCTCAGTTCTCTTACCCTTTGAAACCCCAATGACTCCCCCGGGACTCCTCCTCTGCACACTAGGGCTTAACCCCGGCGCAACTTCTCAAGATCTAACGGCTGACGAGATTTCGTCGATCTCCTCTGTAACACACCGACTATCGTAATTTAAAAAAAAAAATTGGAATTTGGGTTAA
>SNQJ01S0055872.1:54092-70075 GCA_010110895.2 Picea sitchensis
TCTAGATTGGATTTCTTCCTTGTTTCCTCAGATAGTAAACCTCCAACAATATCATCAAACTCAACACTTTCTGTTGAACTAAAACTAATAGAGGTAACAAAGTGATCCCATGACGCGAGCAAAGAACACAATAAAGTAAATTCTTTGTCTTCGGATTCAAATTTCATTCCCATGCTATCCAACTAGACTAGAAGAGTATTGAAAGTATTCAGATGATCAACTATTTTTGTACATTATTTAATGTACAAATTGTACAATTACCTTTTTAGGAAGATCATGTTTTTCAAGGATTTCATCATGTACACACTTTCCAGCTTTGACCACAAACCAACTATTGTCTTCTCTGTAACAATGTTGAACAATACATCGTCGGCCAAACAAAGGCGTATGACACTCAGTGCTCTTGCATCCATCTCATCTCAGTAATCGTCTATTATGGATGCAAGCTGCTTTTATTTTCCCAAAAGCGCCTTCACCATGCCTTGTTGCACGAGCAGATTTTGCATCTTAACCTTTCAGATCTCGAAATTGTGCTTACCATTAAAGTTTTCAATTTTGAATTTGGCAGTCTGCAACTTTTTCATTAGAAGAAACATAAAAACAAACACCACTACTTGTAATAACCACAACCCTTTCAAAAAACTATATGGAGGAATAATGATTTAATATTAACAACGTTTTATAAAAGATTTAATAACAAACCTTTTTAACCGCACCTTTTATTAAAAAGAAATTAAAAAAAATCACCTTTTAATAAAAAACAAATTTAAATAAAAAATTCACCCCACCTTATTCCTCCACCCTTTTCATATTATATTTAAATCCAAATATAACAAATATTTAACATCCTCCATCCTCCACTTGACTTGAATTCACCTCACGATTTTAAAAGAAAAGGAAATTTAATTATTCATTTTATGCATACCATACAATATTCGCTCCAAAATAAAAAGCATATGCCAATATTTCTAAGGAGCCTCTGCCGCATCTCCCAAGTCAGTGGGCTGCGTGCGTTCTTCAAAGGGCCTCCGCATCTTCTTGATTGCGGAAATATTAAAACTTACACGGGGTGCCGCCGCACCTCCCGATGCAGTGAGTCTGCATAAATTTCTTAATCGACCGGTGCGTGAAGTGTGTACCAGTGGCCGCCGAGATCTCTGAGAGGAGAGACCTGCAGAAATTTTGATATCTATGCACATCCGAAAATTTGATGCCCTCGACTGCCTTTTCCTCAAACCTGCTCTGATACCACTTGTTATAATTTGCAAATGCAGAAAACACAAACTAACATAAGACAATCAATAAGAATGTAGACAAGAAAAACAACAATTTAAGTGGTTCACCCAAATATTGGGATATGTCCACCAAGCATAGGTATCGGTTGTCTTATTATTCAGATCAAAAAGATTACATCAGGCTCAACTCATCTCACTCTCTAGCCTCTACGGGTATACATCAATTTATAGCAATGTACATTAAAAACTGATTATTAAATGTAATCTCATCCATATTCTAACTTGGTCGCATTGGTTACAATCAATACAGGATTATAGGATCTGAAATCCTATTCATAGATGGATTGTTGTCACCGTTTCCAACAATTTCCCCTAGTTCTTACAATAGTTGTTTGTTACCTAGACTGCCTTGCTTTCACTCTTCCTTTGAAATTTTGGATTGTTGCTTAGACTTCCTTGCTTTCAATCCTCCTTTCAAATTCTGGAGATCTCTTTGAGATTGGTGGCTTTTACTACCTCCTCCTTTGAAATTTTGGATTGTTGCTTAGACTGCCTTTCTCTCATTCCTCCTTTAAAATTTTGGAGATCTCTTTGAGATTGGTGGCATTTACTACCAAAGAAGAGGAGGTCACATTATTATATATGATTGAAGTGCTATTTTTTCTTTTCTCTCAATGAATGCACTTTGCACGAGATGCATACTCTTTTCTTGGATGGAGTTATACTATTTCCATTCCCACACATTTTTTATGCCTTGCAGAACTAACTCCCCAAGTTCCATGCACTCTCTATATTATGTGTCTCCTATTTCCTATTCTTCAAATAGAATTTATTCATCTCTTTCTGCATAGATACAATGATTCTCATTTTTTATGCCTTGCAGAACTAACTCCCCAAGTTCCATGCACTCTCTATATTATGTGTCTCCTATTTCCTATTCTTCAAATAGAATATATTCATCTCTTTCTGCATAGATACAATGATTCTCATTATTATATTTCCTTTGTTTCAGTTCCTCCTATGGGTCTGAAGTACGACCTTCATTTGTCTTGTGCTTGGTTTCTGGTCTATATATTATCTTTTTCCTTGTATCCCTTAGTGTCTCTAGATAAGAACTCGAAACTATTACAAATCTTGGCTCCTTTTGTTTTTAGTTGTGGCACTCGATTTTTAGTGTGTTTTCTTTTATTTTTCACATTTTCTAAACCATTACAAATCTGGACTCTTTTTTTTTTAGCACTCGTTTTAGTGTTCTTTGTAATACCCATAGAATAAAATAAAGCATCGTGCTACATTATTTCCTTAATTGGAAAATTGGAATATAGAGTTAGTAGATAAATTTGACTGTTAGGAACACGTTGACAAAAGAGATTATTACGAATCTGTGAATGCTGAACAACAACAAAAAATAAAGATATATATACATGTGTGAGGAGGAATGACATTGCTTTGCATGTGGAGGAAAGGAAATAGTTTATTAAAATATTTATTTCTATAGAGAATAGAGGAGAGTGAGTTGTTGTGTGAGCACTATATGTGTTAGGCAATTCTAAAGAACTAAAGGACTTCTCGAAGCTTAGTTCGCCCTTATTTATTTCTATAGAGACTAGAGGAGAATGATTTGTTGTGTGAGCACTATATGTGTTAGGCACTTGTAAATAACTAAAGGACTTCTCGAAGCTTAGTTCACCCTTATGCATTCATGATGAGGCTTGGGGGTTATTGGATTAGGAATCACTAGAACTTGGCTGCTCCTTTGTGTTCCAAGTTCTTATTTAAGTTATTTTTTAAATATATAATGCTTATGTTATTGTTATTGAAGGAGTTGAATTGTATATTATTGATGTAGTACATTTACACATTCAAATACATTGATTATAGGGTATTTGAATCTAAGTTGCTACATACAAATAATAGTTTATGCATAAAGAGACATATTTCTATATAGGAATATATCTAAATTTTTTAGATCAATATAATCTAGATATGCATGAATTTACATATAAGTTATGTAAAAAAATTCTTACAGGTTACAGAAACTACTTTTAAAAATCAAATATATGTATATATAGAAAAAAAATGGAGTCGAGAAATATTTGAAATATTTTTCTAAGTCCTCTAGCTCCCATGGTTTGTGAATAAAGAGGGTCTATCATGTTGGAATTATCATGACAACAATATTTTGATATCACACTTAGTAGGTGTTATAAGTAGTAGTATTTCATGTATAAATAATGTAATCTATTCGGTAAGTATGTTTTTGGGAGAAATAGAAGAGAAATACTCTCAAACTGCAGATAGGAGACTCTAACTTGTTTGTTTTAACCTAAAACAAATAGATATTACACTTGTGCATGTGTATGGTTATTTTCTATTTTATTGAATGAGTTATCTATTGTGGTTTTAATTTTCAGTTGTTTCTCTTATGGTAGTCTTTGTGCACTATGCAAGGTGTGCGGAGGTCGAACATTTCACAAGGTCAGAAGCTTTGGAGGTAAAGTACAATTCTTTAGAGAGTAAGCGCAAGTAGTGTGAACGAGACTTTTAAAATGTCCAAAGCTCGGGAAAATAGTGGAAGGAGTGAGTGGGACCATAAAATTCTAAGGGTCAAAGCTTAGGATATACCTACAAGTGTGCTCCAAGGTCAATTTCATCAAGTGGACAAATCTCAGGACAAATAGCATGTGTAAAGTTCCAAGTGGGGACTCAAGGAGTGTAAAATCCATTTGTTTAAGAATGAGTGGATGAGATCTGTTTGTGAGGAGTAGAATTCCCCCACATTCGTTCGATTATTTAGATGCGTATGGTCAATAATATCTCAATCCTTCACACTTTATCGCTTTGGTGATTTGTGGACATTTAACTGTGGTTGAGAGGTGCGAAGGCCCGAAGGCCCAACTCAGAGTTAAATCTTAGTCATAGATCTGGTGAAGCGTCAAACGTAGATCCACAAGCCTTTCCGTAGTTTGGAGGTTTGGTCAATCATGAATTAGTCATGGTTGTTTGAAGTGAAGGAACCCCAAAACACCAAAGTGTCATAGTGATTATAAATTCTTGCTTGTAGGTAAGTGAGGTTCATTATATCCCCAAGACATCTGACGATTCGACACTCCGAGTGATTTGGTCATTGTTGTGTGGAGTGGAAAATCCCTCGTAGCTCGTAGTCTCGAATCCATTTAGAACCGTATATTGTGCAAGGGAGGTGGATCCCCATCCACTGTCCAATTGAGTCTTGTGCCAACATTCACAAAGTGGTAGGATAGGGTAAGGACCTACACCAGTCAGAAAAGTCACTTTATGACCGCATTAGGATGGTAAAGACTTTGAGACCGCATTAGGATGGTAAAGACTTTGACGCATTTAAGAAGATATCTTTTTTGAGAGAATTATCCGAGAGATCCGGAGTTTCGTAGCGCCAGAGTGACTTTCAATTGAGCACCTGGGTTTAGCCTTTGGTCATGTGTACAACTTTAGAGAGGGAAAAAGACCTTTGTGGACAAGAAATTTGGCGCAGTGTTTGTTGAAGGGTCTCTGGTACAAATATCAAGGGTTTCGCAAGAACGCGGGAGCCACTTTGGCTCTTGGGAGATTTGATCCTAGATCGGGAAGTTGCACCTACCCATAGGGGTTTCTTTCATATGTCAAATCAAGAACTTAGGGTCAAACTTACTTACACATAGCATAAGTTAAACAAAATAGTTATCTCTAAATAAAAGATAAGTGGGATTATAATAAGGTAGGAGCTACCTTGGTTCATGTTTAACATAATAACTCAAAAGGAAAAAAGAAAATGAAAAATGAATTTTTTTTTTTTTTTTTTTTTTATTTTTTTTAATAATTAAATCACTTGAAATAGTGTGTATCTTAGAAAAGTTATAGAACTTAGCTTAGAAATAAGATTGATAATATTTATAGGTGATGTCAAACCTTAAGTTCTATTATAAACTAAGTTCACTCTTATATACAATAACAATGTGAGTATCTATGTCTTATAACCACAGATAAGAAAACAATTTACGAGTGTAATTTCTTATTGTCACAATTGAATAAGCATTAATATACACAAATGTTTGGTATATTACATATCGTATGAGAGCCTAGGTTGAAAACACTAGAACTTATGGGCGTAAAAATTTTTATTAAACAAAATTATCTATGCTTAAGTTCTAACCCACATGAATATTTTACTCTTAAAGTGACAGGATAATATTGAAACTTAGAGTATGTCAACACGTAATGAAGAAGAAGATAACCCCAAAGGAAATGTCAACCAACAAAATCCTGAACAGAAAAGTGTGAACAATTCATGCTCATAGGTGTTGGAAACCATGAGACGCCTCATAATGGAACTTAAGACCTTCAAGGATGACAATGAAAGATTAAGAAAAAATATGATGAGCAAAAATATATGAATGAAATATTGTTGTAGAATATGGCCGAGAAAATTAAATCAAGGAAATCAGAGGGAAATAGGGAGACCAATAAACAGACATGTGAAAAATCAAGGATACAATATAAGTCAGAAAATACATCCTCAAGAAATACTCAACCAATAGGAGAATCACAAATAACCTCTAATAATAATAGGAAACACTTAGATAACTTGGAAGGTGAATTCAAAAATATTAAACCCTCTACATTTGATGAAGAGTCAAAAAAAGGTGAATAAGCTAAAACATGGTTACTAGACATCAAAAACTACTTTTAGATTTATAGTTATTCTAGTTTATGAAAGTTAAAATGGAAATCTATAACATAAAAGTGAAGGATAACATTTCGTGGAAAGATATGAAATAAGAAAAAGGGTTAAAATATAAAATAATGTAGTGGTTAAAATTTAAGAAGTATTTTAAGAAACAATACCTATCAGAAAGTTACTAAGAAAGAAAGGCTAAGGAATTTTATGAACTACGACTAGGACAGATGTCAATGGATGATATAATTAATAAATTCATGCATCTGCTGATATTTGTACCTTATATTAAAGAATATAATGTGAAAATTCATAGGGATGTCTACCACAATCTTATAAGGAAAAAATTGAATTCGACAATCCTAAATATTTGAATGAAGTCTTTAGAAAAGACAGAATGTGTTATGAAGAGTATAAACAAAGGTCATAAACACCCTAGGATTGGAAGGACAGAAAACAAGATAAACTGAATGAGAGTAAAAAATGGTTTAAACCATCCGCTTACAGTAAAAAGAAAAAGGAATTTCAAAGAAATGACCATCCATATAGTACACAACAAGATCAAGGAGGAAAAAAAACATTAAATTTTGGATTTAAGAACACTGCAGATGGTCCTAGAGAACCATTGAAATGTTGGGAGTGTGGAGAACCACATTTATGAAGAGATTTCCCACGATTAAATCAAGAAAATAAGACTACATTTCACAACCTACAGGAAGTTACCATAGTTGGAGATATGGGAAAATACATAAATAGAATTAATGTTTCTTTGGAATCAAGACAAGTTGATAATGATTCTACTATAGTAGAGATCAAAAGTAAGATACAAAACAATCAAGTACCTATCCTAATAGAATCGGGGGAAATTTTGAGTTAAATAACCCCATAATTAGTAGAAAGTGGTAAACTAAAAAAGGTGAAACACCCTAAGTCCTTGTTAGTACAATTGGCCACCGACACAAAAAGAAAAGTATCATAATATATTTCTAAGTGTGATATAGGAATGAATGATAAGAATACTTTGTTTAACTTAAATGTGTTACCCTTACGATTGTATGACATTTTTATTGGTATGAATTGGCTGTAATAACACAAGGTCCTCCTAAATTGTTAAGAAAAATCATTTGTTTATAAAGACGAAAATGGGGTAAAACGAACAGTTCAACGACTAAAAAACCTAGTTCCTGTGAGACATTTATCACCCATACAACTTAATAAATGTATAAGGAAAGGGTGGAAACTATATGCAATTAAGGTAACGAATATGTTAAATGAAGACGAAAAAACAAAAATGGATGACTATTTGGTATTAAGAGATCTTCAACATGTTTTTTCTCATGGGATACAAGAATTACGTCCAAGAAGAGAAACATACTTTTATACTGACTTAATATCAGGATATTCCCCTGTGTCAAAATCACCTTACAAAATGAGCATTCTTGAGTTAACAAAACTTAAAATATAGATATAGGAATTACTTGACAAAGGATATATTAGACACAATGTATCACCATGGGGGCACCAGTTTTATTTGTCCAGAAAAAGGATGGAACGTTTTGACTATGTATTGATTATCAATAGTTAAATAAAATGACCATTAAAAATAAGTATCCTCTACCAAGAGTTAGTGATCTATTTCACTACGTGCGAGGAGTAAAAATATTTTCCAAGATTGATCTAAGATCTAGTTATCACCAAGTCAGAATCAACGATGAGGATATTAATAAAACATCTTTTCAAACACGATATGGACATTACAAATTGTGGTAATTTATTTTGGACTCACAAACGCACTGAGAACTTTCATGTGCCTAATGAAAAATATATTCAGTTAGTGTCTAGATAAATTTCTTTTGATTTTTATGGATGATATTTTTATTTATTCAAATACATAAAAAGAACATGAAGAGAACCTATGAATAATGTTGCAAACATTACGAGAACATCAACTCTATGATAAATTCGGCAAGTGTGACTTCTATCAGAAAAAAAGATACAATACTTAGGACATATTATTCCTGAGAATGGGATATCAGTAAATTGAGAAGAGATAAATAAAATAGTATAATTTCCTAGACCCACAAATGTAGTAGAGATACGATTTACGGGGATAACAAGTTATTACCAAAGATTTATTGAAATTTTTTCCAAGATTGTTTTTACTATTACATCTTTATAGAAAAAAGGGGTAAAGTTTATTTGGTCACAATAATGTCATGAAATTTTTAATCAGTTAGAGGAACGACTAACTATCGCACCAATTCTTAAATTCATTTTCCCTTATAAATATTTCAATGTATGCCTCGATGCTAGCAATGAAGGGTTAGGAATTTTTTTATCAAAAGAAGGGCACATGACTTAAAGGACCATGAATACAGAATAAAGGACCATGACATTCTTATTTAATACGAATGAATTTTTTTATTCTAACTCACAATAGTGGTGTAAAATACTTATTAAATCAACAAGGATTAAATGCTTGACAAGCAAAGTGGTTGGCATTTTTAAGCGAATTTGACTTTGAAATAAAAGATATTAAAGGAAATGAAAATAAAGTTTCATACACACTTAGTAGAAGGACAATCAACATTTATGAAATAATTGCGATTAAATCTGATAATGATCTTAGAGACAAAATTAGATCTGCAAGTACAACAAATGAGGAATATGCAAAAATAAAGGAAAAATTGATGACATGTGGGGAAAAAATGAACAACACAGATTTCATAATCTACCAAGAGGGAATTCTGAAATTTAATAGCAGAATTTACATTCCAAATTCAATGGATTTAAAATTGCTAATATTTAATGAAATCCATAAAAATCCTTATTCAGGCCATCCTGGATATCAAAAAATGATTTTAGCACTAAGAAAATAGTTTTATTGGCCTAATATGAAAAGTGATACAGAACCTACTTGGAAAAATGTTTATAATTTCAGTAGATGAAGGAAGAACATCAACATCCAACAATTTTATTGCAACCTTCCCCTTTACTAGAGTGGAAATGGAAAGTAATATCAATGGACTTCATCACAGGTTTTCCAAAAACTTAAAAACAACATGACTCAGTTATGGTAGTAGTCGATAAGTTAAGTAAATATGCACATTTTGTACCTCTAAAGTATACTTACAAAGTTGTTCATATTGCATATTTTTTTATGAAAGAGATTTTTAGATTACATGGAGTACCAAAAAAAGTTATTTTTGACAGGGATGTTAAGTTTACTTCAAGTTTCTTGAAGGCATTGTTTGCAGGTCTTGAAATAAAGTTGAAATTTAGTACAAGTTACCATACGGAGACAGATGGAAAAATCGAAGGAAATAACCAAATTATTGACGAGATTCTCCAAATGTACGTTATGGACAAAACAATAAAATGAGAAGACTACTTACCTTTAGTAGAATTCGTCTACAATAATGACTATCAATCCTCAGCAAAAATGAGTCCATTCAAAATCCTTTATGGACGGATATGTACGAATCCTATTAGCCGGGATAATGGAGTAGACATGATCATGGTTGGACTAGATATGTTACAGGAAATGGAAGCGATGATGAAAACGGTCCAATGGAATTTTAAAGTGGCGCGAGACTGATAAAAATGTTATGTAGATTAGAGCATAATGCATAAATAATTTAATGTTGGAGATCATTTTTATCTCGGGGTCAAGGAAAGAAAAATTCCGTTGTAACTTGGAAGATATACAAAAGTAGCACCGCGGTTTTGTGGACATTTTGAAGTGCTAGCTCGCATTGGCCCAATAGCATATTGGCTAGCATTACCAACAAATTTAAAATTTTGTAGTGTTTTTCATATATCGTTATTAAGGAAATATGTTCATGACCCTACTCATGTCATCGATTGGAATTTTTTACAGGTACAAATGGAAGGCGAGTTCCAGGTGGAACCTATGCACATTCTAGACAAGAAATAAACAATGTTGTGGAATCAAGTCATCGCTCGGGTAAAATTTTAATGGAATCATTTCATCCCTGAAGAAGCTACTTGGGAGATGGAGGATGCCACGAGGAAGACGTATCTAGCCTTGTTCCAAAAACAACTAGAAATAAAGAAGTAACATCGAGGACAGTTTTAATTCAAACAGGAAGAGTATGTAATACCCCTCAAATAAAAAAAGCATCATGCTAAATAATTTCTTTAAGTGGAAAATTTGAATATAGAGTTAGTGGGTAAATTTTACTGTTAATTATTTAATTATTGTGAAAAAAAGTGACTTTCCAAGTGTCCTTAGTTATTGGAGAAATGTAAGAGACAATATTTTTTATTAATTAAATGAAGGGAATAGAAGGAACAACCAAGTTAAAAAGATATTATTATGAATCCATGATTGGGGAACAACTTGAATTTGACCCTCAATCCAAAAGGAAAACTGTCAGAAGTCAATTCTAGTGATTGGCACACCTTGAAAATGAGGGATTTCCCCAAGCTGCAAAAATTCCCAAGGACGGAAAAGAGATGGGGAAAAATAAGACCTGATAAATATATATGTATATATACACATGTGTGAGGAGGCAGGGCGCTGCTTAGCATGTGGAAGAAAACAAATAGTTGATTAAAAAAATTATTTCTACAGAGAACAGAGAAGAAGGAGTTGTTGTGTGATCACTATATGTGTTAGGAAAATGTAAAGAATGAAGGGATTGTTGAAACATGAAGCTTAGTTAACACTTATAGATTGATGATGAGGCTTTGGGGTGATTAGATCAAGTGATTTGGATGATCCATTCTATGACTGGGTGGAAATTGGTTGCTCCTTCTCTGTTCCAGGATCTTATTTAAGTTATTTGTTAAATATATAATGGCTATGTTAATGTTATTGATGGAGTTGAATTGTATATTATTGAGTTTATACAGCTACAGGTTCAAATATATTCATTATAGGGTAGCTAAATTTAATTTGCTTCATACAAATAACACTTTATGCATAAAGAGAGATATTTCTATACATGAATAGATCTAAATTTATGAGATCCACATAATCTATGATATGCATGACTTTACATCTAAGTTTTGTAAAACACTTCTTACAGGCCTGTCCAAACTGAATTGCAGACGCATAGAGAAGGGTATTGTGTTTAGAAATCAAATATATATATATATATATATATATATATATATATTGAGATACAAAAAAATGGAGTCGAGAAATATTTGAAATATTTGAATCACGTCTAAATATTATAAATCTTTTAAAGTTTAATTACAGTTGTATATCAATTATTGAAAAATGTTTATATGAGTAGTTTCAATATTCTACCTTGTTCTTTATTCAGTAAGGGACCCAAATACCTTTCTCACCCTTCCAGCTCCCATTGTTTGTGAATAAAGAGGGTCTAACCTGTTGGAATGATCATGATAACAATATTTTAATATCACACTTAGTGAGTGTTATAAGTATAAATATTTCATGTATAAATCAATGTAATCTATGCGGTAACTAATTTTTTTGGAGCAATAGAAGATAAATATTCTCAAACTGCATAGAGTAGACTGTAACTTGTTTCTTTTAACATGAAACTATTAGATATTGCATTGTTGCACTTGTGCATGTGTATGGTTGTTTCCTATTTTATTGAATGAGTTCTATAATGTTGTTTTAAGTTTCAATTGTTTCACTTCTTGTAGTATTCACACAAGGAGTGCATAGTTCATACACAAGGTGTGTAGAGGCTAAATTGTTTACAGGTTTAGAAGCTCAGGAGGGACAGTGTAATTCTACATAGAGTGAGAACAAGGAGTGCGTAGGAGACTTTTAAAAATTACAAATCTCTGGATAATTAGCACAAGGAGTGTCCAGGCCCATAAAATTATAACGATCAAAGCTCAAGAAAGACGCACAAGTGTGCACCGAGATCCATTTCATCAAGTGTATGAAGCTCAGGAGAAAAAAATTTGCATAGTTCCAATTGGGGATTCAAGGAGTGTAAAATCCCTTTGTTTAAGAATGGGTGGATGAGATATACTCGTGAGGAATAGAATTCTTCTACAATCATTCAATTATTTAGATGAGAGCGGTAATTGATCCCTAAGTCTTTTGATATTTAGTGATATTTAACTATGGTTGAGAGGTATAGAGGCATGAAGCCCCAAAGATTGTAGTTAAATCTGAGCCATAGATCTGGTGAAGCATTAGCCATAGAACCATGAGACTTTGGGATGTTCGGAGGTTCGAACATTCGAGAATTAGTCGTGGTTGTTTGAAGTGAAGGAACCCTAGAGCATCGAAGTTCTGGAGTGATTATAAAATATTGATCACAAGAAAGTGAGGGTCATTAGGTCCCCGAGAGATTTAGCGATTCAACACTTTGAGTGATTTGGTCATTGTTTTGTGGAGTGGAAAATCCCCTGAAGCCTAGAGTCCCGAATCCATTTACAATCATAGATCATGTAAGGGAGGTGGATCCTCGTTCGCTGTCCTATTGAATCTTGATGGAAACTTTGATGAAGCAGTAGGACAGGGTGAGAATGTACACTCGTTGGTCAGGTCAGTTTGTGATGGGATTCAACTAGTAAAGACTCCAATGCATTTAAGCAGATATTTGTTTGGATTGAATTCTCCTGGGTCTCCCAAGTTCTGGAGCACCAAAGCACCTTTCAGTTGAGCACCTGGGTTTATCCTATGGAGTCTAGTCACACCTACAACTTCACAGAAGAAAAATGACCCTCACGAACAAGAAATTTCATGGAGTGTGTGGCGAAGGGCCTGTGGTACAGAGTTCTGGGGTTTAGCAAGGACCTGTGAGTCACTTTGGCTCTTGGGATATTCGATCCTAGACTGGGAGGTCGCTCCATCACATAGGGGTTTGTGTCATATGTCAAATCAAGAATGCAATTTCAAACTTACATATACATAACATAAGTTAAACAAAAGACTTATCTCTAAATAAAAGATAAGTGGGATTATAATAAGTTAGGAGTTACCTAGATTTACGTTTAACCAAATAACTCCAAAGGAAAAAGAAAATAAAAATGATAATGTTCCTCTTAAAAGGCATTATTTTTAATAATTAACTCCCTTGGAATAGTGAGTATCTTAGAAAAGATATAGATCTTAGCTTAGAAGTAATATTGATAATCTCTAGAGGTGATGCCAAACCTTCAATTCTATTATAAACTAAGTTCACTCTTATACATACAATACAATGTGAGTATCTATGTCTTATAATCATACATAATAATTTTTTTGATTGTAGTTTCAATTTATTTATTTTGTCACAATTGAATAAGTATTAATATACAAATAGTTTGTATATTACACGATTTCTTTTAGTTTTTCACCTTCTCAAAATGCTATGCATCCTTCTCTATGGGTGTCATAACATGAGCTAGTGGTGCATTTAAAGAGAAATCCCGAAAGATATGGCCATGTTCATGGAATTTTTGGCAGTGGAATAGGATTTTCTTGTAATGTACCCCAAATTTTAGTAAAAATAAAAACAAATTGATCAGGGAACTAACATCTATAATTTAATGAAACGGGTGTGACATACAAAATAATCTTTATAATTCTATGTCATAGTTTATGTGCATAAAAATGTTACTCTACTAGATTTAACACCCTGTAATACGTTTAGTGTTCCAATGTCAATTTACTGCTATAAAAAGAATGCCATAGTCATCTCACTTGATTTACTCAAAACTAAAATTCAATGCCACTACATTAAAGTTTTGAAGTCTGATTATTGTTAACAGGGCTCTAGGACTATTTAGGTCCAGTATAAAGTTTGCAAGAAAACATAAAGGGCTTCCATTGAGCCCATGCTATCCATACACCTAAAATTCATAAAACAAATCCCCATCCCAAAGTTATAACTATGTTAGACATAGTAAATCTATAGAACATAAATATAGACTTTACGAAAGAGTTATGACTATACTGTTATTTCCCTAGGGGGCTAGGAAGCATCACTATCCTAGCCCTTTGACCACGCAGTATGGTACGTTATTCCCCCTACTAAGAATGTTTCAACATAAAGGTGAAAGTGTCATACGCTATGTAATATGGCCTACAAAAGGAGATATACCAATGTGTCAGTTTTAACGATATGAGATAGGTTACCTGTCTACTCAACAATTGAATGGTTTTGAATGGATATAGGTGGATGCCAGGTCATGTCTGAACATCAACCGGGGTTTGATATTATCATTTAAACTAGGGAAATTCCATTAATGGAATACTGACCAACCTAGTACCCTTTAGACCTACCACTGTAAAGAACCGCCATTGTGGGTTCGACACTTCAGATAAACCGAATGGAAAGGGGTAGGGTGGTATACTTGACACTCCTCCCATCATCAAGAAGTTCGAGGTACCATTAATCCCTCTACAAATATTACCTTTAGCCTCATTTTAGATGCAGGAGCATCGTACAAAGCCAAAAGCACGCGCCTAGCCAAAGGAGTAGTTGGACGTGCAGATGGAAAAAGAGCACGTTTTTATGAACAACGTTTTGAATTTTGAACTTAAAAGAATTAATGTAATAGTTAGGAAGAAGGTGTACTTTGGATTTATACCTAGGAGATATGAACAGATCTAGGGGGATTACTCCCATTTGTCAAATTGTAATAGGCATTTAAGTCTATTAGTGAAAGTAGGTAGATTGGAATTAAGAGATTAGACAGTTTAGAGTGTAGGAGGGAAAACGGATATAGACACCCTCACTCTTGTATTATTGTATCATTAGCATAAAGAATAAGAAGAGAACTGTAGCAGAGATATGTAGAGAAGAAACCATGTACAGGAGCACTTGAGTTAATATATGAATCTTTGACTCAAATTTCATGGTGTTATGATGTTTGTTGTTTACATATGTTGAATGGTATGCTTACAGTTGTTTTATTCTATCTGTTATGCATTTGTTTCAATGTTGTGTTGAATGTGTGATTTCATGTTAAGTATATGAAGTCTGAAAGAGGAGAAGAATGAGTTTCAATTGTTTCTCATCCTGAGAGTTCCTGCAAGGAGTGCAGTGAAACGTCCCCAAGGTGTGTGTTGACAAAAGTCTGAGTTTTATCTCAGAAAGATTAAGAGAGACATAGTTGTTCTCATTTCCCACAAAAGTGCAGGTAAAGCAAAGAAGCCATGCAAGGTGTGGGTAGGCTAGTTTAAGCCTTATGTAACATCCCTCTCTGGCGCACTGAGCAAAATTATTCTTTGAGGACACTTGCTCGCAAGTGATCCAAATTATTATGATATTAAAAAATTTGACTTTAATTATGATGCGTTATGGGTAGATGACATGTTGTTTTACTACATTGACATAGACAGGTGCTATTGACTCGGTTTTACTGAGTGTGTAGGGTTTTGGACCTTGAGAATACAGAGGCATCGATGGAACCCCTTGGACTCTGAATCGAGTCAGGGAGTGTAACATTGGGGTTTGATTGTTTTATTGTG
This sequence comes from Picea sitchensis, assembly GCA_010110895.2. Taxonomy (NCBI): domain Eukaryota; kingdom Viridiplantae; phylum Streptophyta; class Pinopsida; order Pinales; family Pinaceae; genus Picea; species Picea sitchensis. The sequence goes on from SNQJ01S0055872.1 coordinate 69,442, forward strand.
ATATTAGTGCATCTAACTAGATGATATGATATGGATATGTTCTGACATGATTTGTTGATGATGCAAGCTGATGATAGCTTTCCGACCAGACTCACATATGGAGTAAACGGGTCACACACGATTACCAGAGATGTTGAGGGAGATCTGTGGACAACAACCCTACCACAGCCTACTAGAACTCCTGCCATGGCTCGAACTGTAGGTTAATGATTACCTAGTTCGAGAGGACCCACAATGCCATGAGGGAATATTGCAACAGTCACTCACGATGATTCTAAGGGGAGCACAATAAGGTAGAAGACTTATTCCTTAGAGGCCCTTAGTCTCCCACAAGTTCACCTTGCAGAGTGTTGACTCCAGGGATTATTGATGTCTACCAATCAGTCAAGAGGCGAGTGGCACCCTTGGAGCACGTAGTGCATCCTGAAGGGCACGTCGCGCAGGGGAACATATGAGGCGAGTGGCACCCTTGGAGCACCTAGTGCATCCTAAAGGGAACGTTGCATTGATGATGATAGAGGGATGAACCTAGATGGCCCTAAGGCAAATAATAGGTTAAGAAATTTTAAAACAATTTCCCTAATTAAATGTCACCCAGTACAAAATCTAAGTATTAAGTCTAAAATTTCGCTAG
>SNQJ01S0055873.1:25227-44189 GCA_010110895.2 Picea sitchensis
TGGGTGTGTGTGTGTGTGTGTGTGTGTGTGTGTGTGTGTGTATGTATGTATGTATGTATATGGGAGGACAATCTATGCCACTAATCCATATATGGGAGGACTTCTTGTTCCATGTCGACCACAAAACAAATCCTTCTATCTTAGGGACCTTATATTCTTTATACTCCCAAGTTTCAATAAGGAACATAATATCAATTTTACTTGGGATTCATCTTAGTATAGACCCTTTTCTCCATGGAAAACCACAAGAGTTACAAGAGAAGATCTAGAGTGTGTCAAATTTCTATTTATTGTTATATTTTTGGTCTCTATCCCTAATAATAGCCTTTTGATTACAAATTATTTCCCATTTTCCTTCATCCATGGTTTCTTTCACCTTTTGAAACGCATTCCTTAATTTAGCTTCGTCTTCTAGAATGAGGTCTTCATTGATAAACATTCCTAACCATTTTAAGATTGGAGTTTTTTTAGTATGCCATATTTATGGTCATTAGAGCTTACCTTAGCTTGGATCAACCCATCTTTATGTTTGATTGTTTTTTCCAGCCTATTTTCTTCTATGAGGCAAGTTGTCTCAATTTGTGATTTATTTTTTAGATCTTCCTTGACTATTGTGAGTGTGTCCTCATCTTCCTACTCTTTTACACCAAAATTATGAGGTTGAAGGCTCTTTTGTTACGCTCATGGTCTAACTCTATAATATTATGCATTTCTTATTTAATGGGTTCGATATCCATTTTAGGTTCCAAATGATTTACGACCAAATTACTAATTAGATTTTCTTCTAGCTTTGTAATATTATCCATATGATTATGATTTTATTTGACCTCTGTTTCCTGGGTTGATTGTTCCTTTTCTTGGCTTTTTTTTTCTATTTCTTGTAATCTAACATCCTCTTTATAAAACTATTTCTCCAACCCTAAGATTATATTCTCTATCTATGTTTGAATCTTGTCTTCGAAGGATTTAAATTTGTTATCAAGCATTGTTGCTAGCTCTTTTTGAAGTTTGGATTCTCTCTCTTATCTATACATTTTTCTAATGATTATATATATATATAAATTAGTTGGGTTACTTTTCTAGCATTCGCCTTGATATTTTTCGGTATTTGGGGTGAATTACTCATATTGGAAAGAAAAGAAAATAAATAAGAGCTATAAAAGGAACTTTTGCACCTGATTCACCATAGGGTTTTGAATGGATTCAATGTTCACATAAGAAGTTCAAACCTATCTACAAAAGAAACAATGTTTGGAGATTCAACATCCACCATTTGAATACTATTCACCAAAAAAGATTCAATAGTATTCACTATGGAAATTTCAATACATATGGTTCAAAAATCATATAATAGATGTACCTACCAATATATTTACACAATTGAAAAGCATATTTGTAAGAGGATTTGGTGTATCTGCATACATTTTGGAGTTGATATGTGGATTGAAGTTGACATGATAATGTATAAACAAGATAGTACTTATAACTATAATCGCATATCAAAGTTAATTGGATGATATCTTCTTGTATCATAATTATTATACTATATGTAATAAGATATTTATTGATTATGTTATCACTAGTAAGATATATGTATATTTGTGTATTGTTTAGGTTTCCTACTTGAATTTGTTTTTGTCTTATTTTGATTTAATGAACAATTTTTTATGGTGTTATAATTATCATTGGTTATGGTTTATTCTTTGGTTATAATCATATGTGCTAAGATATGTTAATGACCTCACTATAATCTAGTCAGGTTATACCACTTGAAAACACAGGTTCCATTTCTAAGGAAACCATGAATAAGCTAGAGGTATAGAGAGCTCAAGAAAAATAGTCTTCAAGACTCTATAAATAAGAGATAGAAGACTAACAACCATGTGAGTGCACAATATCTATAGACACGTTGGGATCCATATCCCTACAACCTCAACATCCTTATGTTATGACTATGAAAGGTATCAATAGTATAAGCAACAAAAATTTCAACAATCTTCAAGTTTAGATATGAACTCTACCCTTGTCCCTACACTCTAACCATAATACTTATTTTAGACTTTATTTCAACTCAAATTGGTTGGAAAATAAAGTTATTTTTATGCCTCAAATACACATCAAAATTACTTACATAAAAAAAAATGAAATTTATTTTATATGAAATTTCCGACCTTTTTGTGACTTAATTTTCTATCCATATTTTCAATAGGATTCGATAATAAGGGTGAAAATTATTTAGGACAAAAAATGTGATGCAATATAGGGTGAAACGCCCATTGAAACACTACAAGGAAAACACCAATTAGAAAAGGTTTTAGGATGTTTTTATTTGATTTGTAAACTATCGTGGACATTCCATTGGAACAACTTCCCATGAAAGATCTTGTATTATTCTAAAATATTCTACTATACAATTTTTTCCGTAGATCTCAGGTTTATTTATTGTTTTCACAGAATGTGGTGGATGTTTATTAATATAAAAAGGTGTGGCCTAGACCACATAGTACAAACAGAGTTAAAAAAAAAATATAAAAGGTGCGGCCTAGACCACATAATACAAAAAGAAAGTTAAAAAAACACAATTCCATCTCTATCATAGCTTTTGTCATCTTAATGACTAACCTCCAGCTATTACTTGTCCAAATCCTAATACTACTTCTAATCTTAACAATATGTATTCGGTAGTATATTCCATTTATACAAACTATTAAAAAAAACATACTTTAATCATTATTAACTGGTTCTGGAAAAAAGTCATTCTCTTGTTGATCTTGATCCTCAATGACTTCCATAGGTGCATTCAAGTCCGAAAAATTCCCCACTTCAGTTGCTTTTTCTCCTAGATGTCTTGCTACCAAACTTGAATTACCATGTTCCTCATTCCTCTATGCTATCTGTATTTGAAGAGAAACTAGATGAAGGTGCAAGAAGTCTACTTCATCCTGAAGCTAGCCAATAAGAACACAATGTTGAATAAGAGTATCAAGGGCGAATGATGTTGTATAACTAAGAGAACTCCGCCCCTCATAGATAATTGTTTCCCTTTCCTCAGATATTGTTGTCCTCCATTTCATCCGTTTTCTCGCACTCAATCCATGTTATATACCATTTCTTTGTCAAAGATAATTTTTGCGTAATTAACTTCAAATCTTGTTCACTTGTTCATTTTGCTATCCACACTATGAGTGTCTTGATTCTTGAACTTTGTTCTGACTTACGTCAGCAATCTCATTTTTCTTCCATGTTTCATTTATTCCTTTTGTCATATTGTATGAAGTATTTCTCATTGATTTTTTTTCTTGAGTTCCAACAATTATTAGCTTTGTGGCCATATCCACCACAACCGTAGCATCTCATAGTGTAAGAAGAATGTGTAAAGCACATAGTTCAACATGATTGCAGTTCCAGCATCTTATACTGCTGTTGAACCTACCAAATTGTTTTCTTCCATGATTCCAACTAAGGTCAGATGACTATATTCATTACAAGAAAACAATAACCATTAAAAACACCCTCATACCTTCTTTGATTCATCCATGAAGGTGTCTCTTTTCTAAACTTCCTTTGAGGTATATGAGTATCTTCTGGATGTCTTCCATGATCATATCTTTTGAATTTTGTAGTGTTGGTTTTATTTCTTGAACATGAAGAAACTGATTCATACCTGCTTTCCCTTTTCACAAATGAAGATTTTCCGCACTGCCTTTCAACCTTTACAAATGAAGGACTAGTGTCAGACCTATTTTCACCCTTTACAAATGAAGAACTTGCAACGTTTCTTTTAGGAGTATTGATTTTTTCCTTATTGTATCCAAGACCGTATTTGTCATTTGGTGATCTATGACTATCCAAGATCTCATCCGTATCATGGAGCTAATCATGAACTTGATTTGGGTGGGTTTGAATTCTCAACCTTGTTTCTAAGATTCACAACTTATGCTTCCAAATTATGACATGATTCTTCTTTTTAACTGGCTTAGTTCCCTCACTACCTCCTCTTTTATTTCCTTAATTTGATTTTGACGGCATTGATTTCTAGTTCTTTAGATTTTGCAAAGATTTTTCTTCTGCTTCATCATCTTCTCTTTTCTTTCTTTTTTTTTTTTTTTTTTTTTTTTTTTTTTTTTTTTTTTTTTTTTTTTTTTTTTTTTTTTTTTTTTTTTTTTTTGTTTTCAATCTTTTGATTTCTTCTTTCTTTGTTTCTAACCTGAATCTTTTGCTAAGATATGATTTCTTCATTGTCTTTGAACTTTTATTTTATATCCAGGATATGCCTTTGATTGCCAAGCTCATCATCTTCCTTCTTCTTTCTTTTACTTGACCAATTTCTTTCTTCAACTTCTCGACCTCTTCCTTGTTTTCTAATTGAATCTTTTGCTCAAATATGATTTATTCATTGTCTTTAAGATTTTCCTTTATTTCAAAGATATGTTTTTACTCTTTTCAAGAAATTATTTAGTGTATTCATGAATATAGCTATATGGTGAATCATTATGCATTTAGCATTCCTGCACTCAAATCAACCTTTTGTTTGGCCTTTGATGTTTCTTCTTCTACAGGCATTTCATGGATAAAGCACGTAACATTCTTTTACGTATCCAGTCTTCTTTATTTGTAGGGGAGGATACAATATCAAAATTATTGCAATCAAAATACGGTGGAGAGTCTAATACTTATCACATGACCAAGTCTTCTTCTTCATCCTTGATAGGAATGTCTTTTGTTTCTTGTATTTTGATTTGATACATATTTTCTAACTTCATCCATAAGTCTTTGGCAGATGTGCATATTCCTATGCTTGCCTTGATTGTATCTGATATTCCATTGATAAGAATCTTCAATGCCACTTCATCGTTCTTCCTTTCTCTTCTTTGGACTCTAATCTTGAATAGATTCTTTGATGTAATTAAATCCCAGTTGTTTACTACTGAATTCCAAACTTTGGATCCTCTTGACTTCAAATATTGTTTCATATTGTCTCTCTATGAGGAATAATTTGTTCCATCAAATAAGGGAGATTCAATTGAAGAGAGAGCCATATGTCCACCCATTTCTTCCTAATATACCTTCCATTATTTAAACCGTGTTGAAGGAACCCGGCCCGACACGAACAATTGTTGAACACATCACCCACACAAAGAGGGGGGGGGGTGAATTAGTGTGTGGAATTTAATAAATTTTCTTCTTTCAAGTTGGGGCGCGTTCATAATTGTATAGATTAAGAACATTTAAATTATAATCACAATGGACACAAGAGATACTAAATGTTTGTGTAAGCTTCAGATAATATGTATGTATATGTGAATATAGTAATATGAATTCTTCCAGCACCAACTATTTTGTATCAGCACCAACTGACCAACTGAGGTAAGGAGCACCAACTCTCAAGTAAGACCTAGCTTACTGCAAGACCCAAATTGTTGTTGATAGAACGTAGTCTATCCAACTAGAATTCATATAGTAATTCAACTCTAGTAGCAACGATCCATTATAGAATCGTCTATTTTATGATCATAGGTATACCATAAATGCTCATCACCGTATTTCATCTTCTATTTTAAATTGCGGCTCTCTTTCGCTTTTATATTTCTCCGATATTAGTACGCCTTCTCCTTCCTCCTCGATATTAGCAAGTATAACCTCAAGTCCATCCCCTTCATTTTTATCTGCGGGCTGCTCTTTCTCGAAAAGCATGTCTTTTCCACAAGCACACCATCTAGTGAACCAATTATCATTGTATTTATAGTTTCTTATGTCGCCAAAACTTGTTTTAGTTATTGGGTCGACTTGTGCAACAAGTTATAACTAACTTGTTCATTTACAACAACTTTTGGGACCACCAGATCATTGTTTTCGGCTCAACTTTTAAACCGCATCCTCCTTTACTTTCATAAATCGCATCATAGTAAGGATCAATTCTCTTTTCTCCTCAGATTACATAAAAGTTGTGCTTCCTTCAAAAACCATGTTCATATCATTGGTATAGAACCATAGGGTTTATCACCCTAAGCTATGCATTATATCTTCCCTTTTAAATTTATTTACTATATACCAACGGGTGACCTCACGCGGAGGGCGGTGACAAGCTGAGAACTTATCAATTCAACAAATACAATTTAATCTCCGATGAGATGGACAATTGTAGGGACTTCGGGACTTCACCCTTCAAGTCTTCAAGACTTCCAACCTTTCAAATCTCCTAAATATGATTTTCATCGAACGGATCAGATGGTTCACATTTATATCACAGAGCTAGATCAATGGTCATATTCGATCCATACATCTATCCTTTTCATTCCTTCTTAACCGAAGTACGTGACTTAATCAAGCATTTGAGATGGATTTTGTCACCAATTACTTCTAGAGCCTCGCTATTATGCCATGCGCTTATCCTTACACTGTATTTGGATCAATCCGGGGTTGAGAGTACACCTAACATCGATAGAGACGCTTTCGGGCCGTGACTTCAAAGATTTTAAAATATCAACTCTTTTTCCTCTCAGACACAACTTTCCCAAAGATGTCAACCACTAACATGTCCCTTTTCGTGATCAATCTGCCGAGATCTTCCTTCGGGTTCTAACTTCAAGTAGATTTCAAAATTCCCAAACTTTATTTCCTCTCAGAGTGGATCATGAGTAACTCATAAGTGGTGGGATAATCTTCACTATTGTTGGTTATCACTTCCACTTACACTATCCTTCCACTGTACACTATCAATGGTCGAGAATTCTCCCTAAGTGATATTCAGATTGGATGTTTCATGTCCACTTTGGGACTTCATTATTCAAGACTTCGGGACTTTGGGGCAAGTTTGGTGGTAAAACTTTGGAAAGCAGCACCCCATAGTGACTTAACTTCGTTTATGTCACTTTCAAATGATGTGTCAACAACTATGAAGTTGTCACGCGTCACCGACTAAGGATTAATGCACTTCTAGCCGTTATTCTCAAATCTTAAATACTCGTCATTTTACACGGCCACATGTCCTCGTCAAGGACCGCTGATACGGTCCGCCGGGATGTGACATTCCTTTACCGTGGTCACATACTGCATATCCTGATTCATCGGTCGTAATAGTATCCGGCGTGGGTATCTCAGTTCCTACTTTACCAGAGGACTTTAACTTCATCCTCTCACTGACTTTGATTACTTTTTGGGTGTTGAACTCGTAGCAATTCCTCCTGAGTGATGTAACCCTGCTTTATGTCACTAAGGATACGGCACGAGACAATTTCCTTCCGGAAACTCGTCGCCCATTATTCTTTACGTGTACTTGTCATTATCAGATTCTCGCTGCTCTCCGGCTGTTCCTTGTAGACGGTCCGCCACATGTCCTTTTGTTTCGGGATGTGGTCTCACGACATGGTCTCAGCTGATGTGGGTTTACCACATGTCCTTGTAGACATGGTTTGTTGATGTGGTTTTCCACATGTCCTTGTAGACATGATTTGCTGAAGTGGTTCTCCCTGATTTAATGGTCATCGTATGTTCTCCACATCCAATGGTCCTTATTCATTTCGATTTCCATCTCTCTTGGCTTTGGGTTTTTCAAATCTCAACCGAAAAATCTGAAGTGAGGTTTTTCCAAAGCTTAACCTTCTCGCATATTTATACCCAAACTAATTGTTGTTCGTCGATCATGATCCTATATCAATGGCTTGATCTGTCTACGATGCAGATCTTTTATCTTATCCTATCCTTCCACTTAGAATGAACCAACGACTGACAAAAATTTGCATAAATGAGATCTCAGATCTTTTACCTCGATTATCCTATCCTTCCACTCGAAAATGATCCAACGGCTGATGGGTATTCGGATAATAAAATTCTCAACTCTTTAGCCCCACTTATCCTATCCTTCTACTTTAAAACGATCTGATGGCTGACGAGAATTCAGGTTTGATCTGACAGCTGACGGGTATTCAAATAATCAAATTCTCAACTAATTTTCCCTCCTTATCTTATCCTTCCACTTAAAGTGATCCAACGGTCGTGAAGACACTCGAAGAAGATCAACGATCAAGGATGGTTTGCAGAAACACAACTTGCAAGTGATTTAACTTGTCACCAAAACTCTGCAAATTGAAGTTGTGCATTGTTGGTGAGTCAACCACAATCGTCAATCTTTGAAGCTATAAGATATGATGGTCCTGACTAATTGTGGGATTGGAACTAGCATGATATTTAACTCTCCTTTCAATCTCCGCAATCTATCCCTGCTGTTGGTCTGGCGATTGCACATCCGACGATCAATAATTAATCTGTCTTAAACTGATCGTTTGTTGGATCAACCACAGTCGTAGATATTCGAGTCTATGATATCTGACGATCTAGACCAATTGTGGGATTGTAACTAGCGAGTCATTTAATTATCCTTCTTATCTCCGCAATTTATCCCTACCATTGATCTGGCTTGCAGATCCGACGGTCATGATCCTCCAATGGTCCTCAAGCTCACGATCACTCATATGACCGATGTTCGTTATATGAGACGATCAACACCATCAATTTATTGATCGGATGACTACTGAGGAGTCTCACCTTTTCCTTTGCATTGGTCGACTTCTCAATATTTCCATCGATCCCAACGAGACTTCTACAATGCACTCTTCCTTATGATCTTTGATATTCATTCGTTTCTGTATAACATCTTCCCTTCTGAGCTTTAATATTTGCATGTTGTTCTCTGCTCCTCCTAAGATTACGCTTTTGATCTCTGCATACTGTTTTGACATCTTTTTCTAACTAATATACTATTGACATCAATGAAAATTTCATCTCTGGTAAATCACAATGATAATTCATTATAAAAACAAATCATCACATTCACTATTGACATCAATGACAATATGTCCAACATCAGCACCTCAATCGGCCATGCAGGACTTATTGTAGAGTTCCTACTAGTATATTTCTCTACTCCACCATAATTATTCATAGGATTGTAACCACCAATTTCTAAATCATAACCCAGTATCTCAAAAGACACCTCAAGGTCGTCTAATGGCCTGACCTAGCCAAGTGTTGAGAAACCTAAGCATTTCCAATACAAACTAGTTGACCAAGATTTCAGAACTTCGGAATAAACCTTGATCCTACATAAACTCAAATAACCATCAGTTTGACATACCTTCATATCAATAAAAGATTTATCTCCCACAAGTTGGTCATGCATCACCTATATTGTTGACAATGCCTTCCTGAATTAAGCTGAAGCAAAGTACTTTTCCATCCTTTCTACCTTCCTCCATGATCACCATATGCCTCCCCTTCTTCAGAGACATCAATTTGGGAACTAATTTGATCCCATAGTGTACATACCTCCTCCATCTAAATATCTAGCCATGAACTAACAGATATAACCCATCAATGGTATTTATTACACTTAGACTCATTACTGATATGACCCGAGGATATAATGTGCATGCCCCTACCACAAAGATGGAGGAACCTTCCATGTGTCATGGGCTCAAGAAACATTTGGATGCAAGCATGGAGACGGGGGGTTAAATCACACACACCACTCCATTCACCCCCATATGACTAGGGGATAATGCAGTGGCCTTATTTTCCAAGGCATCAACTACTTTGTTATGATGTCTAAAAATATGGTAGAATTGAGCCTCAAAAATTTGCAAAGAAATCCTAATGTGATCCACTAGATTTTTCAGGCCTATATCTCTCGAGGAGGAGGCCTTAATAAAATAGCAAATTGTATTTTTGGAGTCTCCGACTATATTTAGGGCATCGATTTGTCTCTACTTTTTTAATTGTACACCAATGAAAAGAGCATATGATTATGCTTTGTTATTGGTGGTGATCCCTAGATTCCAATACTCATTTTCCTCTAGGCTCAAAGAGAAAACCTCCTACACTTTCCTCCCCGGGGTCACCTTTAGATGGCCCATCAAAGAAAAAAGTGAAATTTGATTGAGAATAAAGTCAGGCATGAAAATCCAAAGAGATAGAATGAAGTTGCTAGTCTGATCTATAAATGGGTTTACTGTGGATTGTGTGTCACACATTAATCCTAATCATCCACCTTTCTTCTAACTCATCCAGAATCTGGGGAAAAACCAACCTTATTGTTTGGAATTAAAATATTCTTCCATTAACCCCAAAGCATGGGAAGCGACAATGTTGGGACTCATGCTCTAATCTTTGAAAATACTTTTGTTTCTAGATAACCAAATTTTCTAGCAAACAAATTTAGGTGAATCTTTCCATACTCTTTGAAAGAGCAATTCCCTAGAGAAGGATCTTCGATAGTGATTTCCCCACTTGCCTAGAAATGTTTTTCATGTGGAGGGCCATTGAATTTTATGCCATAATTCTTCATATACTAGTTTCCAAACCTGCTTTGAAAAATTGCACTCCAGAAAAAATGGTTGGATGTCTACTGATTTTTTTTGCATAGAGTACAACGAAATGGACCTTTGAATCCTCTTTTAGCTATATTTTATATTGTAAGTAGCGTACCTTGAGCTAGGATCCAACAAAAAATATTCACTTTTGTAAGTTCGTCATTGTTCTATATATATTTCCACATAGAAGCTTTTGTTGGGATAATGCTCTACATTAAGAGAACCTTATAGCCTTCCTTGGTGGAATAGCCAGTTGCTCCCCCATTCTCGACTATCTTGACACTGCAAATGTGATGGATCTTCCCCTTTGAGAAATAGAAGAAGAAGATATGCTTGAGATTGAATATGAGGTGGTATAAAGCCCAAATTCCAATCCTACCAAACACTATTAGAGTACCAAAGAGAAATATCAAATAAAGTTAACTTATTTTGAGATATCATCCACTGGTTAATAGCATTAAATGAGTTGTTTTGATAGAGAGGGTTGGACGCAATAATCTCGTCCTACCAGAGGTTAATAAGCTTGACATTTCCTGGGACCCAATGCAGAGAGGACAAAAGTAGAGAATAATACGCTCAGAGTAACTTCAAAATTAGAGAACCCCTAACTGAGTGAGGGGAGTATCCAGAAATATATTTTGATATCCCTCCAGATACTTCTTGACCAAGGTTTTTTTCCACCATTACTTTTTCCTGTCACCAATATTCATAACAATTTTGCACCAAGAGAGAGATTCACTACTTTTGGATCATGAACCCCTAGTCCCTCGTGATCTTTAGGAGATATTACAAGATTCCAATTTTCCAAATGAATTCTCTTTATATTTGATTTACCTCCTTGCCATGGGAATTTTCAAATGGCCTGAGCTAGAGATTTTTTAATTCCCATGGGAGCCAGAAGGGAATAAAATTGATAAATGGGAAAGGATGACATAATTGATTTGACAAGTACCAATTTCCAACTTGGTTCAACTAGAAGGCACCCTATCCTTCGAATTTATCTTTTATTTTCTGCAATAATATTTTCCATGCTTCTCCCAGGAGAGATTTCAAGCAGATTGGCATTCCCAAATACTTAAAAGTTTTCTACTCCACTGTAATGGGTAATTGTAGAATTTGTGTAATACCCAAGATAAGATTGAATTTTATGTTCCAAGCGTAAATTTGGATATTAAACTGGTTAATTAGACCTCCAGATACATGAGTGAACTGGTCCATTATTAATTTAAATCTCTTAGCAATAACTTTGGATGCTCCTCCCATCAACGATGTATCATCGTAAAATTGTGAATGGTTGATCCTTTTAACTCCTTTGGCTATACGTAACCCATGTATACCTCTTGATTTTAATTCTCATTATATCCTAATGTTAATATCCTCAGCCATGATCACATATAATAAGGAGGAAAGAGGGAAACCCTGCCTAATCCCTCGAGTAGATTTGAAGAAGGATGTAGACCTACCATTCACCAAAGGGGTTATCCAAGGGTTATAAATACAAGCACCTATCCAAGATACAAAGGCCTTGTTAAAGCCATTTTTTTCCAATAATTCCTTAAGAAAACTATGCTTTACTCTATCAAAGGCATTAACCATGTCTAATTTTACAACCATGTCTCTTGCACCAAGATAATATTGTCCCATATTTGTTTATCTACCACAAATCCTCCTTGATTTGGAAGGATCAATGTATTCAAGTAAGGTTTCAACCCGTTTTCTATAATTTTAGCCATTATTTTATAAGACACATTACATAAATAATTGGAAGGAATATTTCAAACATAGAGGCCCTCTTTTCTTTTGGCAAAAGTGTTAAGAAGGAGGAGTTGGTAGCTCCCCCCATCCAATGGTATTTATGAACATATTGTATCATCCTGATTAGATCAAATTTTATAATAGAACAACATCTTTTGTAGAAATGGATGGTAAACCCATCAGGGTCAGGGGATTTATTTGGATTAAATTGATGAATGGTTGTAAATATTTCTTCTTCACTCACTGACCTATTGAATTTTTTATTTTCCTCCTATGTTATTTTTATTGGGATGTGGGATATTAATTTCTCACATAGCCCCTCATCCAAGTTACTTTCCTCAGCATATAGCTTACTATAATGAGAATTTTCCATATTTATAATCTCCTCAAAAGATGATACTACTTCTCTTATGGGTGAATTGATTTCCTCCATTGTGTTCTTCCATTGTCAAGATCTTTCCTACTTATGCAAGAAATAGGTATTTTTATCCCCATCCTTAAGCTATAAACTTCGTGATTTTAACCTCCACATTATTTCTCCATATTTTAAGTACTTTAAGTAAGATTGATAGACAATTTACTCCTTATGTAAAAGTTTAGGTTGTACCTCTTGATTGTCTAGCTTGTTTTGTATTTCCTCCAACCATCTCTGATGCTCCATCGCTTCTATATTGAATGGAAGAACCGAATATTTTACCCAATTCGTGATTGCATATTTAGTCAGTTTTAATTTTTTTTCCAAGATAAATATAGTAAATCTAATGATCCATTGGCTCCAGGTTCTAGAAATCAAAGGGAAAAAACTCGATTTTTCCATCCAAATTGGGTTGAACCTAAATGGAATGGGGCCCAAATGATCTTATTTTAAAAATATAAGAGAGATTGGTCGATGATCAGAGCTATCCCAAGGGATGATTGATGAAGAAATTGTTTCTAGACGAGAGAAAAATGAGCTATTGATAATAAAGTGATATAACCTAGTTGTAATGTGTCCAGGACCCACTCTCATGTTATTCCAAGTAAACTTACCCTTGTTTGGTTGCAAATCCACCATATCTAATATTTCCATTAGATATTTCATTTTTTCCCTTAAGGGATCCTGAAAAATTGAGCCCCTTCTTTTTTCCTTCAAATGAATTGTGGTGTTAAAGTCCCCATCAATTACATGATTCTGTGTGAGCCCCATGTCCTCCAGGCCTAGAAGGGACTCCCAGAATTATTCTTTTACCCAATAATTATTTCGCATATATACATTAAAAAAATGAAAGATCATACTTGAAGGAAGATGACTCATTTTAACCATTATCCAGTGTGTTTCTTTGTGACTTTATTCCAGCTGAAAGAGATCAAAATTCCAGATTGTGCAAATTACCCCAAAGGCTCCTCTTGAGCTTAGCGTGATTCCATTACTTTTTTCCATATATACTGCATTTCATGGAGAGTTTTAGAATCCCCTTATTTTGTCTCTTGGACCAAAAGGATTTGAGGTTTTTCACTTCTAATCTTTTCCCATTGCTTCTTTCTTTTCTTTACTACCTAATCTTATGCAATTCTAGGAGATTAACTTCATTATTTACCAAAAAAAAAATTATTCCCCCCCTTTAGAGGGTTGATATTGGGGCTCACTTTTCACCGTTTATCCATGCGATTTCCCTTGCTCAAAATCATTTTTGAGGATCCCTTCAGAGTGGTTTGAATTCCTAGCTCTTTGTCCCTGTCTGCTTCATTTTATCTTCTGTTGTGATTTGATTTCCTTTCTAATTTCTTCTGAGTAACAATTTGAGTTACCCCTTCTTTTGACTCTTCCCCAGATTCTTCTAGATTTCCTTCCCATTGCTCTAGAAACTCTGAAGGTGGGAGAAGAGGAGTTTTTCTTGGAGTAGAGTCTCCATTTTTGGATTGATCTGATTTGGAGGGGTTCCCCATATTTTATTTTTCCTTTTTCATATATTTACTTCCTTCTTTAGTTTCCTTTCCCTTTTCCTTTGATTCGCCCTCCTTTTCCTTTTACTTCCTTCTTTAGTTTCCTTTCCCTTTTCCTTTGATTAGTCTCCATTTTTGGATTGATCAGATTTGGAGGGGTTCCCCATATTTTATTTTTCCTTTTTCATATCTTTACTTCCTTCTTTAGTTTCCTTTCCCTTTTCCTCTATATTTTCCAATATTTTTTATTGATTTTTTCTTGTTTCACCTCTTTTATCCCCTCCTACTGAAGATGTTTTAGGAGGAGAAGGAGGAGGGTGACCTCCTTGGGATGGATCTGGCTGGTGTACTACCTTTCCTATAGATTTTTTCCTTTTTGGATCTTTCCACTGCTCTTGACCTCTTTCCTCTGGGTGGTCTAATTTTTTCCGTGGGAAATTCTTTGCAAAATGCCCATATTCATGACATGTTTTTCACTTGAAGGGAAGATTCTCATAGTCAACTTGTTGAATGTATGACCATTTGTGTAGGTTTAATTGAATAGATTCTGGTAGCCCTTTTTCTAGATCTAACTCTACACATATTCGTGAATAGGATTTCATTCCATATCATGGTTCGGCTTGATCAATGAATATTCCCAAACAATTCCCTATACTTCGAAAGGTTTCATCATTCCATCAATGCAACAGAAGAAACAGGAGGTGAACCCAAACCGGGACAACTGAGGGGATATAACTTTTTGGGCTTAAATATGGTGTCCACTTATTCAGATACATTTCCCTTGAGCTCATAAGGTAAGGCCCATTCCTAAATATGAGATATCGATTTGCCTTATTCTCAAACAAAAACAAAAAAAAGCACTTACCACAAAAACCCGAGGACATTTTCCCTTGGATATTTTTCTTCCAGTTCAGATCTAGCCATTACGCCATGGCTCTCAGAGAGGGCCATATTCCTATAAATTTTCTTATAAGACCATTCTAATCTAGATGTAGATCAAATGGGCACGTCGACGAGGAGTGAACGGGGACCTTTGGAATCTCGTCCAACTTTTTCACAAACTTGGGAGGTGTAGTATTTACCGTCTTGAAATATGAGGCTATTAGCACCTGAAAGGAAATAATATCAGGTGGAGGAGGGAAGGTTAGGGGGAATCCACCCCTCGAATGCAAATTCATACCTTATAAATTTCTTTCAAGAAAATCAAATGACTGATGTGCGACCGCAGTAAACCCTAATTGTATGCGATGCGAAGAGTAAAAAGAAATACTTAATTAGATCTCACATTTATTATCACTATCTTATTGATCAAATTTATGAAAATAATTGAAATAAAAAGAAAGAAATAATACGCAAATGAACACGCCATCCACACAAATGAACACAATATTTATCCTAGGAAACTTATTATGAGAGAAAACCCATCTAGAAGGTGAGGCCTATTCTCTACTCTATTTTATTTAGTTATGAAAATGAAAATACAAATAAAGGGGTGATAACTATAGAGTTTCCTTTGACACTATGGTCATAATGGCTACTACAATATTATTCCTCCTTTGTTATGCTCTCAAATCCCACTCCTATATGATGTTCTCAACTATGTAACAATTATAATTCTAAAATCATGGGACCCCCTCTCCTCCTAATGGCCCAGTATTTAACATATCATGATAGTCATCTAGGGTTAGGAATTTCCATCCTCAACCCTCAATTAGAGTTATATTTTGGATACTCTATAATATTCATGAAATTACACAAGTGACTATCCACACATGTGTGAATAATGTGGAATGAAATGGAATCCACTTGGTTCCATTATGGTCAACAAGGTAGGTCAACTTGTGGGAGGCATGACTTTTACATACAAACTCTTATAGGTGATTTTCACATTATTTGAAATATCTTAGTGTGTAGGACAATTTCAAGGGGATAGTAGTTATGCTAACAAATGTTTGACCCTTAAAAGAATCATTTGATGCCAAAAAATGGATCTATAAGGTTCCTTACACCAAATCTTTAAACTAGGACCTGCCACTAAAATGGGCCCTACAAGCCAATTCCTCCAATTTTTCCACCTAGAAAGTACCAAGATATATGAAAAATTATATATTGATCCATGTCGGATCATTATTGATACAATAATGGGTAAAATTATCAAAATCTCTTCACTAAAACCTCCCCTAATGATAGTGAAGGTTTTAGCGGATGTTCACTATAACTAAAAATTGAAGGTAGATGGAGGTTTCATTTTTTTGGTGCAATTAAAATAATAAGGTGCACTAGTGTGAAACTATTTAATATGCATTGGTGTGTATTATATATTTGAAAGCATCACTTATCTATATAAGATTAAGCACCGATGCACATATATCCTTGTGCATGTTGAAGCCTTGGTAACAATAACAACAATGGTAACGAAATCATTGGAGGGAGTGGTGTTATTGTTGTAGTTAGGAAAACTAGTGCACTTATTATAGTGATTAGCACCACTGCATTCATACGTGTATTGTGCATCAATGCATGACATATAATCACATGCATACCAATATGTTCATATAAACAGAATTCCTACAACACACCAATGTGTAATTATCATTTAAATGCATTAGGAATAAAAATCATTGAATTCAATTGGCACATAAACATGTATGAAACACACCATTTAATACAACTAAATGTAATGCACCAATATTTTTCAGTGTCAAATTTCCTCGCACGCTACTTTTGTGGGAATACAAATGCATCTTCTTGTTTTTTAAATAAATTTTCAGTTACTCATTAGAAATCATATATTTGTTATAATAATATTGAATTTTATATGTTAATTAATGAATTTGGATATACTCATTTCATTAATGTATTGTATCATTCAAACAAATATTATCTAATTACACCTTTGTTTACTGTAATAATGTAAATCTATTGGAATCTTCCCTAGGGATGTAATAGCATCCTATGGTCCCACGAAAGATAAGAGTAGAATAAGTATGGTGGCCATTTAATGGAGTGTGGATTAGGTCCACAATGTTACTTATTATTATTATTGAACAAGGTTCCCATTACAATAGTACATAACATGTACAATTCCAATCACATATAACATGCACATTAATAGCTAGGAAATGATTCAATACTCATATATCAAAATATGCTTAAGGTAGGGAAACACATTACAAGGATTCTTTTACAAAAGGATCAACTCCTATTCACTTTCCTCTTTGAGGGGGCATCCCCACAATGAGATAATATTCAATATAATAATTTTCTCATACATGATCAATAAAGAGGGCTCCATCTATATTTATAGATGCCAAATGATAACTACCTAGTGATCCTTCTTTAATAAGACTACATTACATTTATTAATTTCTAACTAGCTAATGGGGCCTTATTTAATAATTTACATTGTGGACCTAGTCCAAATTACATTAAATGGAAACCATATTTATACTTATCCTACTCCTATCTCTAATGGACCCATAGGCCCTTACTAACCCCTAGGTACGATCCCAACATTTCATCCCCATTTGAGAATAATTTTCCTCAACACTTGTACATATTATATACATCTATAAAAAAGGGTCTCATGTACAAGTGAAACCCTCAATGTTGAGAGTGAGGGGTCCAAGAATTTATGTGTCCATAAAGGGATAATCCATACGCCAGGGTCCCAAGTATGTGTTTTGACCGCAGAACTAAATTAGCCATAGGATCTAGGCTCCCATGCCCAAGTAATCGTGATGACTCTTAAATGATGAAACATAAGCTTGATGAATTGCTAAGTGTTTTTCTACAAATTCCCACCACATTCATGTGGATCCAAATAATTACAACCATCTGGAGGAAACAAATTCTCCAAATAAACATAAAATGATGGTTTCGAAAGGAACTTTGCCATTACATAAAAAGCATACTAGAAACTAGCGGGTACCTCCTACTTCTAGATTTCATCAATGATGTTCCCATGATATGTTGGAGAAGAGTCATCAAAGAGAACATGGAAGTATTTGTATTCCTAGAAATGACCACTATCAAGAAACTAGTGTTCAGAATTTTCTTTTAAATTACACCATGCAAATGTTTCTTGTGTATAGTACACACTGATGATATAGATATACTACTTGTTGATGATGTTGCAATATAATGTCTTCTAAATATTTTTACATAGTTCCTTTATTTGGTTCAATTTCTCATTAATATGTTTGAATCCTTAGTTCCATTCCTCCCAATTTGCCTCAATAGGGCCATTCTTTGGTTTCGCTAAGGTTTGGTAGTGGAAATTTGTGAGGGTTGCAGTGCACTAAATATTGATTGGAAGTATATCATATAATATGTCAAATCAAATCCTAGAAATGATACATCAAATAAGATTGGTTTGGCAGCAATCTAGGTTATCTATCAAAATATGTATATTTTTCAATACTTGAGGCCATCACCAAATAGCCTTTAAAAAATTCAAATTCAAACTACAATATCTCCTTCATTTGAACTCCAATTCAAGTGATTGTTTTTGAAATCTTGTATTTTTATGAGGAAAATACATATTTGCAGTTATTTTCTAGAAATTATATAGAAAAATGATTAGAAATTAATTTGAGTGTCATGTATCCCAATCTACAAAAAAAAATAAGTGGAAATTGTTTTCCAAACTATGCCTTGGAAAGTGCTATGATACCATTTGTAGTGTACAATGAAAGTTCAAACACACATAACATGTATAATGTGTTGGATTACTGAGAGGGGGGGGGTGAATCAGTAATAGAGCAATTTAATCCTTTTTAGCCATATAATCCAAGTGTTATATCAATGAAGCATTATCATCCAATAACTGCAAAGTAAATAAGCAATGAACAAATGAACAATCATACACATACACAGTACACCAGTGTTTTACGTGGAAACCCAAAGCGGGAGAAA
>SNQJ01S0055874.1:0-27738 GCA_010110895.2 Picea sitchensis
TCGGGCCCGTGAGAAATTGAAGGTCCTGGTAGAAGCAGCTGGCTCGGTGAGGGGCGAGTTGCGTCAAAATGAAAACAATAAGACAAAGGATTAAATAAGCGTAGGATCGACAAAAGAGTTATGCCAATGCGCACTGAGTCGACCATAGTTACGAGGTCGGCGATTGAGTATTCTTGTAGGTTAAACTGCATAAGAGTTCAATTAAGTTTGAGAAGGGAGTTAAAATCTCTCCTAGGTTCGTGGGACATTTCAAGATTGTGGAGAGNTTCCTTGAGGCGTATGCACGATGTTTTTCATGTATCTATTTTGAGACTTTATATTAGTGATCCCACACATGTTATTGACATGAGTTCCTTGCAGGTATCGGACGATGGAGTGCTCACGACTAAGTCGGTTCGTATCTTAGATCATCGCGTTTGACATTTACGACGTTGAACGGTAGATCAGGTCAAGGTCCAGTGGGACCAATATAGTACACAGTTGGCGAACTGGGAGGATGCATATGATATGCGCCAATAGTTTCCATTTTTGTTTGATAGATAGACATATGACATTGGATACACTTATTTTGACATTTATACTGAGAAAATTCGGGACGAATTTTAGACCAAGAGGGGGTGTATGTAACATCCCGCTCTAGCGCACTGAGTGAACTTATTCTTTGAGGACACTTGCTCGCAAGTGATCCGGATTATCATGATATTAAAACATTTGACTTTGATCATGATGAGTTATGGTAGATGACATGATGTTTTACTGCATTGATATAGATAGGTGCTATTGACTTGGGTTTTTTGAATGTGCAGGGTTTTGGACCTTGAGGATGCAGAGGCATCGATGGAACCCATTGGACTCCGGATCGAGTCAGGGAGTGTGCTATTGGGGTTTGATTGATTTACTGTGATATAAGTACATTTGATTTGATGATATGATGTGGATATGTTCTGACATGATTTGTTGATGATGCAGGCTAACGATAGCTTGCCGACTAGACTCACATATGGAGTAAATAGGCCACACATGACTACCAGAGAGATTGAGGGAGAGGTGTGGACAACAGCCCTGCCACAACCTACTAGCACTCTCGCCGTGGCTCGAACTGTAGGTTAACGATTACCTAGTTCGAGAGGACCCACGATGCCGTGAGGGAAGACTGTGATAGTCGCTCACGATGATTCTAAGGGGCATGCAATAAGGTAGAGGCCTTATTCCTTAGAATCCCTCAGTCTCCCACAAGTTCACCTGGTGGAGTGTTGACTACAGGGGTTATTGATGTCTACCAATTAGTCAAGAGGCGAGTGGCACCCTTGGAGCACGTGGTGCATCCTAAAGGGCACGTCGCGCAAAAGAAACAAAAGAGGCGAGTGGCACCCTTGGAGCACGTAGTGCATCCTGAAGGGCACGTTGCGTTGATAATGATAAAGGAATGAACCTAGATGGCCCTAATACATTTAACGCGTTAATAAATTTTAAAAACAACTCCCCTAATTAAATGTTGCCCAGTCCAGAATATAAGTTCTAAGTTTAAAACTTCGCTAGGAGTAAAATTTTGTCTACCTTTAGGAAAATATCTCTATAAAAATAAAATGATAAAGTTTAAAATAAAAACCACAAAATAAATAATTGTGGACTTCATAAATTTTTCGGTAAAATGAAGAGAGTAAGAACTTAAATAAAATATGTGGATAAAAGGTAAAGAAGAATTTAATTATTTAACTTGAGAAAGTGTAAAAAGAATTTAAATTAATAATAAAAGGAAAAGAGGTTAAATTGCACAACTGTCATTTTTAGCTCTAATAAAAAGGGGAAAGAGGGAAATTATAAAAATAAGGAAACTAGGGTATGGAGGTAACATAAAAAGGGAAAGAGGGGAACTTATGGTAAAAAGAGGGAGGTCAACTTAGTAAAGAATCTGCATTTAAGAACCTTCTAATTGTTGAACTGACTTAGCTTTTTCATTTTAGGGAAGACCTTTAAAACATGTAAGGGAATCTAGGGACACCTAGGAGTAAATTTATGAGTAACTCTAGGTGGGTGAGGGAAATAAGACAATTTAATAAATTAAAAAAAACTAATTATTGGAGGAATGTGGGGGGATGAATGACACTTGTACGAATGAGAATTTTTCGAAGATTTTTATTTAAAACATAAATTAAATGAGATTTAGGGAAAGTTTGGCAGTTCTAAAACTCTATAAAAGAGAGGAAGGAGAAGGAAGAAGGGGATCGGTTGTTAGCGTAACGTACGCTGCCAGATTAGTGACTTGACTGATTTACTTGTGGGGAGTTGGGATTTCCCAGCTCGAAGAGGAGTGGTAGCTTGGCCTTGCGAGGCGAGTTGGGAGCTCGATGTATCCTATAGATAGTGTGTGGCCACTTTGCGGCTCGGGGGCTAAGGGGGAAGTAGAGTACCCATAGCATTGGCTGGGAGGTACCGGTGTACTCTCTACGGTCGGCAAGCGGGAGAGGCATGGAGCACGCGGACGTCATTTGAGGTGGGCGATAAGGCAAAGGTACGCTCATTTATTTTATAGAGTAGAATGCGTTAGGAATTTATGTTGGGATATGTATGATGATTGTAATGGATGGATTTTGTCTTAAGCTTTTGCCCGTTTGATTGATTGCCTAAAATCATTGTGGTCAACATTCTAGTTGGGTTTTACTGTTCCCTGGTTTGGATCTTTATGCTTCTGCGTTACTCTTTGTGTTGTATTTTCCCGGATGTTGTATATTAGCATTTAATTTATTGATGTATAGATTTAAAGTCATTAAAAATCATTGTTATAGTTATAATGCATTGATGTATATACATGGAGGCGTTCTAATGGTGAATTCGTTCTGTAATAAATACGAGCGAATTCGTTTGATTAATCGATCATGTATATTCGTATTTAATTAATGGTGGTGTAGTTTCTTAATCCGTTGACAATCCTAGGTATAAATTTAATTCATGGTTGTATGAACATGGAAGCGATATAAATGTAGCGAATTTATCACTGTGTGTTAATGTGGAGAATTCCTGGGAAAAGTGTTTATGTGTTATAGCTGTTATTTTCCATTGAAGAAAACAATTTAAAAGGGAAATCCATGATAGCAATGGGATTCTAATAGCGAACTCATGCAATGATTTAGAGACATTTCATAATAGAAAATCGAATGTAAAACTACTCTGAAAATTCATTTTGTAATGGTTACTGCAAATTCATTCTGGCAATGTGTTCTGGCAAATTCATTTTGTCATAGTTACTACAATTTCGTTCTGGCAATGTGTTCTGGAAAATTCGTTTTGTGATGGTTACTGCAAATTTCTCTGCGCTGTTGAACCACATTTTATACTTGCGCATACGTGGCTTCTTCTGGTCATGAACCTGTGTTGTAAATTGATTTGATTCTAATCTATTGATGCCAGTACTAAAGCACCTAAGCCACAGCCTTAGAATTGACCGTTCTGTTATGGAGTTCGCTTGACACTGTTTCCATTCTTGGGACAATGATTTACTTTTGCCTATTAATAGTCAATGCTCCTTCCTTTGTTTTGAAATTTTTTTTGTACCTTTAAGAGCTCCTTGCAGCTATCTCCAGGCAACATTTCTCAAGGCCGTAATCTCTTTATTTCTGACAACAGAAAGGCCATTACCCTAAAGAATTCATGACTATTGTGTTCACAATACAAGATCTAATGTTCTTATGTATTCCTTCATTCATGACTAGTGTGTTTCATAATACAAGATCTAATGTTCTTAGATATCCCTCCATTTGTTTTATTGACCTCGATAGAATTGTGTGCGATTTGTTATTAGAAATGGGTTTGTTTTATTGACTTCGATAGAATGTGTGTGATTTGTTCTTCCTTAACTGAAATGGGTTTTCATATCTTTGGATGACATTGAAATCTTTCACCCTCCACTAAGATGGGTTTAGTTTGTTTATAAAAGAAATGCAACATCTCTGTTGCAGATCAACATGTATTATAATGGAATGATATCCATACTTCATCTCAGATTGAAACCAGAAGTTATAGATTAATGTTGGCTTTCTCTTTTTATCACATCATTGAATAAGACAATTTGTAAGGTTTTCCTATGTTTCTTAACATAAAGTTAATTGTATATTAGAATAATGGCAGTGGGTCTATTTAAGTGAATGGCACTACTTTCACTGTTATCTTCGATTAGTAGTGACATCATTATCAATTTGAGATGATCAACTAGATCGTTGTGCTAATGATAGGAAGATTTTTAAACCATCTACTTTTTAGGGTATAAACAATAAGATCGAAGTAAAATAACTAAAATTAGGTTAACTTTTTGTATTAAAGAGAAATCATAAGAGAAGATAGTGAGAGAAAATATTTGACAATAAAACGATTGGGTATATCATTCCATTATAAAATTCAAAACTTTAACCAAATTTCTAACATGGACTTCTCATTAAACTAATTTGGAGCAATTTTTCCTTTCCTTCACTCTTATGAATACATAAGTTCTCACCACAAATTGGATTCAACACCTTTATCCACACTTCATACTTTTGATTTTTTTCTTAAATTAAACAAGTTTATCAACACTTCTTAATCTTTATTTATTCTTAAAATAAAATTTTAAATTTCTTCACTCCTACGACTTCTTAAGTACTACCTGCAATATGGAATGGCCTTAAGACTAATGTATATTGTACCCTCTCATCTTAAAGCATTTAGATGTGCTAAGTTGGGCTCATTTTACATGATTTTTATAGGCTGTAAGTATGACTAGCTAGCCTCGACGATAGATCGGGGTATAAGCGAAGTCATTTTCAACGTGCGCTTCTCGTTGAGGGGATTGTAGTCCCTTTTTATTTAGTGTTGTACTTGGTTGTAAACTTGTGCCGTGTTTGGTATGCTTGTGTCAGGTGGGATGTAAACACCTCCATGTTCCTCAGAACAGTCGCCAGCCCTGAGACCTTAAATGGTTAAAATAGATGGGAACCTGGGCTTGAGCGTTGCTTATGTGTCTTGGAGGTCCTAACCATTGCAGGGTAGGACAGGCGGGTAGTCAATCTTATTTATTGTCAGTTGATTTTCGTTCATTGCTTGCAGATGATTGGTGTGCGTCTTAGATCATTATGTTGTTGTTGCAGTTGCATGTTCCATGATCGTCGTCGTATGGAGACTCTGAGTCGAATGTATTTATTATCCTTGTACACATGCGCGCACACACAAATAAAAATAAATAAAAAATAAAAATTGCACTTGTTATAAGAGGTTGTCGTCGTAACGAGTAGGTTCTTTATAGAAAAATTGTTGAAAGGTGAAGAGGAAACAACCGGGACAGACTTGAAAACTAACCAAGAGGAAATTCTGAAATTTAAAAACAGAATTTACATAACAAATTCAAATGACTTAAAACTAATGATTTTTAATGAGATCCATAAAAATCCTTACTCATGCCATCCTCTATATCGGAAAATGATTAAAAAATTAAGGAAGCAATTTTATTGGCCTAATATGAAATCTAATACAACTCACTACTTGTCAAAGTGTTTAGAATGTCAACAAGTAAAGATGGAACATCAACATCCAACAGGTTTATTGCATCCTTTTCGTATACCAGAATGGAAATGGGATGTGATATCAATGGATTTTATTACAGATTTTTGAAACACTAAAAAACAACATGATTCAATTATGGTAGTAGTGGACAAGCTAAGTAAATCTGCACATTTTATACATGTAAAGTCTACATACAAGGCTATTAATATTGCACAATTTTTTATGAAATAAATTTTTAGGTTACATGGAATACCAAAGAATGTAATTTCTAATAGGGATGTTAAGTTTACATCAAGTTTTTGGAAGACATTGTTTGCAGGTCTTGAAACTCAGTTGAAGTTTAGTACCATTTACCACCCTCAAACTGATGGACAAATTGAACGTACTACCCAAATTATTGATGAGATGCTACGAATGTACATGATGGATAAGCCGACAAAATGGGAAGACTACTTACATTTAGTAGAATTCACCTACAATAGTGGTTATCAGTCATCAGCCAAAATGAGTCCATTTGAAATCCTTTACGACAGAAAATGTACAACTCTTATTAGTTGGTACAATCTAGTTGATAGAATCATGGTTGGACCAGATATGTTACAGGAAATGGAATTTATTGTTAAAAAGGATGAACATACTTTATAGGTTGCTCAAGACCGACAAAAAAGTCATGGATATCAACATAGACTACATAAGGAATTTAATGTCGGGGATCATGTCTATCTGATGGTTAAAGAAAAAAAGAGTTTGTTGAAACTCGAAAGGTGTACAAAATTGGCACCAAGGTTTTGTGGACCCTTCAAAGTATTAGCACAAATTGGTGCAGTGGTGTATCAACTACCATTACCAAAAAATTTAAAAGTTTATATTTTTTTTCATATATGATTATTGAAGAAGTATGTCCATGACCCTACTCATGTGATTTGTTGGAACTTGTTACATGTGGAGATAGAAGGAGAATTCCAGGTGGAACCTTTGTGCATTATGGACAAAAAAAATGGTGTTGTGGAACTGATTCATCATTCAGGTAAATGTGCAATGAAAGAACTTCAGTCCTAAAGAAGCTACTTGGGAGTTGGTGGATGTCATGAGAAAGACATATCCAACTTTGTTCCAAGGATGACTAGAAAGTATAAGCATTAACAACGATGACGGTGCTAAATTCAAGGGGGGAAGTGTGTAATATCCACAAATGAATTATTTAGTGAGTTAAATAATTTCCTTAAGTGGAAAATTTGAACTTAGGATTAGTAGAAAAAATCATTATTGTTAGTGTAAATTATGAGCAAAATATTGAATTTTCCAAGTGTCCTTAAATGTGGACAGATGTAAGAGACACGAATTTTTATTTAATTAATAAAGGGGAAAGATGGAACATCCAAGTTAAAAAGAGAAAATCATGAATCCATGAGTGGAGAACAAGTTTAAGCAAACAATGGGCATAAAAGGACATGTGTCAGAAGTCAATTTTGGTGATTGAAATACACTAAAAATTAGGGATTTCCAAAGCTACAAAATTCCCAAGGAGGGAAAAGAGCTTGGAAGGACAAATACCTAGGAAAATGAATATATAAACACATGTGTGAGGAGGCAAGAAGTTACTTAGCATGTGGAAAATAAAAGGATTCACTGGAAAAAGTTATGCTGATGAATAAAAAAAGAACCAAAGAAGTTGTTGTGTGAGCACTGAGGTGTTAGGCAACTGCATAGGACACAAAAGACTTGTTGGAAATGAATCATTTTTTCCCTTATGGATTCATGATCAAGCTTGGGGGTGACTAGATCAAGTAATTTGGCTAATCCAATCTACGGCTAGGTTGAACTTTATCGTTCCTTTTGTTTTCCAAGGTTCCATTTTATATTTAATTGTCATGATATTATTATTTCCTTGTATATTTATTTTATGCATCTGTTGTTGAGTATTATGAATGATACAACAAATTCAGAATGAAAAAATTAGATAATAATTAAATCGCATGATTAGATAACTATAATGTAAATATGTATATTTATTTTTGTGCAAAGTTTTTAATCAACAAGGAAACATAGGAGTAATATCATGTGAATCCTTAGAAGTTTATACTAAGAAATCGAATGAAATCCATGAAATACAACTATTGATTTAAGTTGAAAAAGACATCTATAAGTGTGGTAATAACCGTCCCAAATTACAAAATATTGATTTCTAAAAAATAACTCATTATGGAAACACTTTAAGGACAAACAAGTTACTGTCACAAAACGAGAAAAATTATATCCTTGTCTTCCTCTAGCAGAGAATAGGAAAGCAAATCGAATACCTTTCCCTCCCTCATCCAAACCTTCAATCTATAGGAGTCATAACCCACAAAAGATATATTTTACAACACATAATTAGTCAAGGGAAAAAGTGTCGAAGGGTTAAGTACAAAGATATATTCCACATATATTAACCCACAAAAGATATATTCCAGAGACATTATCCATCGAGGGAAAAAGTGTGGAAGGGTTAAGTACAAAATTTGTGAATAAACTAGTCTATGTGACACATAACGAGATTTCCTTGAGAAAACAAGAGCGAATACATATAAAATTCTTATAATGATAACTAGATTTCACACACCAGTAGAAAATACCATTTATGAACTAAATGTGTACTGCCTGTATCATTTGGAGATATAATGCGTGTTTTACCAACATAGTAGTAACTAATCAAACTATCAGTGGAAGTGATAGACGATTGCTCGATGATTAAAAGGTGTTGCAATTAGTCACAATAATTGAATAGTGACTAGGGTAGGGTGAATATTATACGAACACGTAACAAGGTAGGTATTTGATTTTATGTCGTAAATTTGAGCAAGTAATAACCTATAGCTATGATTTGTAACATCCCAAGAGAGGTATATCCATATGCATATAGGTATATCTAAACTTCCAACTATGCGATGATTTTCAATGAACATTGGAATTCAGAAATTCAAGAGAAATAAAGGCAATGCATAGTTAGAGAAGTATGATGATCTCAAGGAAATTTTATGGTCATTGATGGTTTCTATCCAGTAATGTTAATGCATGATCATACCAATTTTTATGAACGTGAATGTTAAAAAAGAAGAAGTGGCATTTGATGCATTCAATAGTATATATTTCCTGGTGTACTCTACTCTCTTAAGTCGAGCAATTAATAATATATTTTTTAAATATATATAATGTTTAAATATATATTTTAGAAAATATATAGTTAAATGTTGATTTTTTTATTTATATTATGGAAATTATTATTTTGAAAAAATTTGAAGTTTATTATTTATAGAGTTTTTTAAAAAGTTAATTAATATTATATTTAAAAATTTATTTAAATAAATTTGTATAATAATAATTAAATAATATTATTTAAGAAAAATTATTATTATTAAAAGCATTATTACTTTAAATGTTTAAATGAAGTTGGAAAACATAATAAAGAAAACATATTAGTAAGACAATAATACAGAAAACATAATATACTATATTATTAAATTAAAATACATTTAAACCAAATCTACAATTAGTTTAATAAAAAAAAAAACACTTGGTGGTGGATTTAAGGATTGTCAAAAAGCAACGATTATTACATAATAGATGCTAGAGAAGGTGGTGTATTAATCCATCAAAGGTCTATTGGAGTAGGCAATTTATGAACTAAAACTAAGCTAATGAAGAAGAATTAGAAGTCATTCCGCCAAAGTTTTTTCGGATGCTCTAAGAAGAATTATAAGTCATCCCGCCAAAGCTTTTTGGGGTGCTCTAATGGAGATCCAATGGACAGAAGAAGAATAATTATAAGTCATCCCGCCAAAGCTTTTTGGGATGTTCTAATGGAGATCCAATGGAGGTAAATCCTCCAGACCACATAAGCTTGTCAAAGAAGGTGCAAATCCTCACCATATAATAGCCAGTAACTAATAGGTACGAATACGTATACTCTTTGGTCATCACGTGTGAGCATCTATTTTCAATGGATGTTATAATAGTTGAATTGCACGTATACGTATACTCAATGGATGCTATAATAGTTGAATTGCACGTGTGAGCATCTATTTTCACCCAAGAAGTGTCATTGCATGAAATCTATATCATCCCACCTTAGTTCTTACCACCTCAATGGTAACCAATGTAAGGAATAAAAGCTAGGAGTCGTAGCCCTCACTCACATTTTATGGAAAAAGACAAACCTCAACAAGTCTTAATTGCAGGTGGACAAGTTTTCTCCACGGATGTGGTCATGAGGAGTTGTAAGAGCAATGGCACATGTTCGAATATGCGTTTAGCCTGCTGAGAACCGCTAAGGTGCAGATTGTAGCAGATGTTGTTTAGAAACCACTAAAGAAAAATATGGTCACTGAAATGGATGAAGAGTCTAAAGGCTTCCCATATTATTTCCCATAATAATATGAAAGACACATAATCAAGGTGCTACGAACCACTTCCCAAGTCCTGAAAGAATAATGATTTGCTCTGTAATAAATGTTAGGCAGTGGAAGCAAAACATAACATATATAACAGAGTATAAATCAAGCAAGATCAAACACTCATAAAACCAAGCACATCAATCATACACTTGACACTATGATTTATGTGGAAACCCAAATCGGGAAAAAAACACGGGCAATGATTATCGGTCTTCTTCTTATTGAAGGGAGAATTACAATAGTCTTCATAGACATACAACCATCATCTCCTCTCACAATGTACCCACATTTTCCTCTACCTCTATGGTTATGCTCGTATATATAACATCTAGCNCCTCACTCACATTTTATGGAAAAAGACAAACCTCAACAAGTTATAATTGCAGGTGGACAAGTTTTCTCCACGGATGTGGTCATGAGGAGTTGTAAGAGCAATGGCACATGTTCGAATATGCGTTTAGCCTGCTGAGAACCGCTAAGGTGCAGATTGTAGCAGATGTTGTTTAGAAACCACTAAAGAAAAATATGGTCACTGAAATGGATGAAGAGTCTAAAGGCTTCCCATATTATTTCCCATAATAATATGAAAGACACATAATCAAGGTGCTACGAACCACTTCCCAAGTCCTGAAGGAATAATGATTTGCTCTGTAATAAATGTTAGGCAGTGGAAGCAAAACATAACATATATAACAGAGTATAAATCAAGCAAGATCAAACACTCATAAAACCAAGCACATCAATCATACACTTGACACTGTGATTTATGTGGAAACCCAAATCGGGAAAAAAACACGGGCAATGATTATCGGTCTTCTTCTTATTGAAGGGAGAATTACAATAGTCTTCATAGACATACAACCATCATCTCCTCTCACAATGTACCCACATTTTCCTCTACCTCTATGGTTATGCTCGTATATATAACATCTAGCACTCAGTTACACAGACTGATCATGAATAGATCACATAGTTACATAAACAATTTATAAGTAGATTGCATGCATGCACATGCACATCTGCATGTAACTGCCTGTGGAAATTCGTTGGCATGTTTCCAACAATCTCCATGTTGAAAACAATTTACCTAATATATGATGCCCTTAATTAATTCATCACCTTTTCTACAAGCCAAGAGAAGCCAAACATCATCACAACCCTGCAACTTCTCTCACAATACCGTTACGTGAACATGCCTGCACAATTCACTTCAACATGGACCATTATCTCTCCATTAGTAACCTGCCTAATAGACCAATGTCCAAATCTCATGAATCATAACCACAGA
This sequence comes from Picea sitchensis, assembly GCA_010110895.2. Lineage (NCBI taxonomy): Eukaryota > Viridiplantae > Streptophyta > Pinopsida > Pinales > Pinaceae > Picea > Picea sitchensis. Next base: position 11,251 of record SNQJ01S0055874.1, read on the forward strand.
CCAAATCACTGCAACCACTGTAGGTGATACTTTTGCTTATGTATTTGAAGCACTCATTTCCATCCTCCTGACCTGGTTTTTCCATGTGTCTACTGACAACACCAACTACATGTGAAAAGCTGACCATTTCTCCATTGCAATCATAAAACTTCCTACTAGCATATAATACTCAAGACATATAACCCTTTTCATTTTCATCAATTCAGACATAAACTTGAAGACAACTTACAACAGAAAGCCAAAGGAATTTTACCAGTTTCACATTATTCATATTGAATTTCCTGAGTATCTTCATCACATACTTGTGTTGTGATAACCAAGCTTACCATATTTCCTGTCTCTGTGTATTTCCATGCCCAATATTTATTTTTGCTACTCCCAGATCCTTCATAACAGACGTGCTAACCAATTGAGCCAACCTGTTGATCTCAGCCATGTCTTTTCTTGCAACAAGCATAACATATAACACCAAGATAATGATAATACCATAAACACAATGGTTATACTCACTTCTTCTAAAATTTGTCTCACCATGAAGGAATCAAACATATTTTACCGTTTTCCTAGTATGCTTCAGGCCATACAATGATTTTTGAGTTTGCAAAGAAATCTCTTGTTGCGATTCTAAAATAATTGATCTGGTTGTTCCATATACATCCCATAACCCTTGTAAAAGGAGATTCATTAAACACTGTATCTCTGTCCATGATGATTATGTGGGTAGTAGGATCCCACAGTCTGCACCCCTTAACATCATCACCATATCAAAGATCTACCTGTTTGATCTGGGTCCTACTCAAAAAGATGATAAAAAACCATAAACATAAAAACCGAATAATTTCACATTTGAGTAATTACCAGATGACATGTTCATACCTCTTCTTGAATATTCTTGTCTTTTGCAATCGATGGTGTCTGAGTTACCAAATCGAGCAACCACTTATGTCCACAACTATTGTTGCAACTTGGAATTCATGAACATGCCTATTCGATGCCAAATTCCTTGCAATACTTTCCAAGTTCCATGGATATGAACTTAATTTCATCATATATTCTCAAACACTTGATTGACCTGCCAACACATAAGTCTTTCTACAGACCCACCTTTCTAAACTGGACACACTGCTCCACCTCAAACTTTGCATTCAAACAACTTTGACCAAATTCGTCCAAACTGACAAAGTAAGCCTTCATCGCTTACCTTCAGGCCCATTTGCAATGGTGTTCACCAAGACTTTTATAGGCTTCATTACATGCAATCCATGGGAACAATACCATGGGATACCCAAAACACATGGACTTGAAAAACCACCTTCTTTGACCTAAAAATATATTTAACTCATTAACTCTTTCACGGAGTCAAGGTTAACCCAACATACATGCTCCCCCCACAAATTCAATCTACCTAAATCTATGTTTATACTTTTCATAGGTGACCTGATAAACCAGGGGTACGCATGCCTTTATAGGTCTTATTGACATATGCACATTTACATGCAATCAATAATTTATGCAACTCCAAAGTAAATACATTTTTTTTATTTTTTTATTTAATTTTATTATTTCACAATGACTCAACCATCACCGCCCTTCACCTTCTATGAAAACACAAGTGGTGAGACATGACAAACATACAAAACTTCATCAACCAGACATGTAGCTGAATTTTCTTCTATTGTTGATTCCTCTTTGGATGCTTGTTGTCTTTTCCAAAATCTTTCTTGAGACGCCCAGATTTTCCACAAAACCAACATTTTTCCTTACCCTTATTGTCTTTTGACTTAGATCTGGTTGTACCTTTCTGAACTTTCCCTCATTCTGTAGATCGACCTTTGATCATCAATGCTTCTATTGTTGAGGTTTATTTACCGGATGTTTTCCTTATCTCCTCAGTAAACAAAGCTTCTACAACAGTGTCATAAGAAATGGAATCTATTGTGTTAAACCACACAGTTGTGACCAAATGATCCCAATACTTAAGCAACGAACATGGTACCGTAACCGCCTTGTCCTCATCTTCGAAATTTAATTCCATATTAGTTAATTGACATATCAGAGTATTGAAGACAGTATTGACGATGTCGCATTATGTATAACTCCGTGTTAGCGACGATTCCAAAATTTTCGTAAAATTGTAAGTGTGCATGCTATTGTCGTATTGTGCCACGGGGACAAGCTGCGACGATGTAATCAAACCCATCCTCAGCTGATCCACTTCACTTGGCTTAGTTAACTTGTTCTTCGATCCAACGACTAAATTCTCTTCTCCTTCACTCTCTGCTCCTTCAACTCTAATCTCTGATACCACTTGTTAGGAAGCGAAAGAAAAACATAGCATATATAACAGAGCACAAAGTAATAAAGATCAAACACGCATAAACGGAGAACATCAATCATACACTTGACATAGTGATTGATGTTGAAACCGAAATCGGGAAAAAAACATGGGTAATGATTATCGGTCTTCTTCTTATTCAAGGGAGAATTACAATAGCCTTTGTAGGTCTACAACCATCCTCTCATCTCACAATGTACTCTCTTTCACTCGCATTATCCTCTACCTCTATGAGTATGCTCATATATATAACATCTAGCACTCAGTTACATAAGTAGATTGCATGTATGCCCATGTACATGTGCATCTGCATGTAACCGCATGAGGAAATTAGTTGGCATGTTTCCAATAATAAAGAATAGTGAAGTTGCTTATATTTTCATGTATCCAACCAGGGCTATCTTCCTTTTTTGTAACGTGCATTACCATTGTCACCAACAAACTGATAACATAATTTTCAAACGATATTGAGGTCATGCATAGGCCACTACCAAAGCTTCAGAGCGCATCAGGGCCTAGCTATTCAAAAATTCTACATGAACACCTCTGAAGCACCGATCAAGGCGTAATGAGGATTCTCCCAAAAAATTTGAGGGAGCTTGGACTGTTCAATACGATTTTCTTGTCGACTTCTTTCAACCGATAAATCTCCATGGAATCACAATGAAATTCTTCTCTTGGATTCTTCTCTGTCTTGCTTCCTTTGCTTTCCAACAAAGGATATGTATAGCTACATTGTAATACAAAGACGGGCGAACACCCAATTCGACCCAAACCGTATAATACATTGCAACTTTAAGCCCTCTTTATCTGGAGCTTATTTTTAAGATTTTCACACTTCTGCTCCATAGGTACTTTGATATCTCTTCTGTAACATTTCAATCATGAGAATAATACTTGTTTGAACGCCAGTGTTTAGATTGTGTTGAGTCGTCTAATCCGTTGGACAACTTGTTCAGTGAACAAAACATAATCTTGACTTTCTATTTTGATCTGAAATATATCGATCATTCTTTGAAGGAAATATGCATATCCATAACGCTTCCTATGAGAAGAGGGTATGTTATTAACATTGGTGCTACTTTTGTGACACGTTAAATATTGCAGCGATGTTTTATATTTTTTAAGGGGATGAACTTGGTTAATCTTGTGTAACTCGCTGAAACCCTTTGGATTGCCTATGATGTTTACATGGATAGAGTTGAAAAAGGAAAAGGAAATAGGTTAATTGCACGGTCCTAGAGAATGAATATAACGACATGAGAAATGGAAGTTTAAGTCAGCCCATTGAACCAAAAAAGAAGAAAACGTTGAGATTTTCACCATGTGGGTGGAAGTGGTCAAAGAAAGACTGGGCTACCAATATGAAGAAGGCCATAGCTTTCAGAAGGTCGTTTCTAGAATTCTAACTCAATTCAAAGGACGTAGAGAAGTCTCTGCGAGGATAAGGACCAACTATATAGGGAGTCAATTAGGAGACAACGACGGGAGGGAAGGATCAACTATCTAGGGAGTCAATTAAGAGACAATGACGGGAGGGGAAGGATAAATTTGATCTATTTCACATGAGGATTGGGAGGGGAAGGATAAATTTGATCTATTTCACATGAGGATTGCTAGACACCACTAACCAAGGGAAATTCCTTTATTTACAGAATAACAAGCCTATATATCAAGCGTATTAGTGGTCTATATCTCAAGCTTACTAGTGCTTTATTGAGTTCAAAAATCTCCATGGCTCAGACATGAGCTCTTATCTTTTAGAGAAAGAAGAGTTACAAGGTATGTACCTGTGCATTTTTTTGTTTCTTTATGCACATGCTTGCTTCTCACATTATAACTACTTATTCACATATTTTCTCACTATGAAGCTAACTAGACATCTACCATGAAGTTAACCAGACATTAGCAAGGAAGGGACACATTAATCATTCTTAAATATTTCTTCTCACATTAGAACTGCAAGTGTCCCTTGTTGATGTTGGGTTGACATGAAGCAAAGTTGGTATCTTGCATGAAGAAAAGCAGAGCAAGTGTCCCTAGTTGATGTTGGGTTGACATGAAGCAAAGTTTGTATCTTGCATGAAGCAAAGCAGAGCAAGTGTCCCTAGTTGATGTTGGGTGGAAATGAAGCAAAGGTGGTGCATATGTTGTGTATGTAAGAGGATTGAAAAACATAGGATATGCCATATTAACATGAAATGTTAAAGAAAAACTAATGTTAGTTAGTAGATAATATTAGTTCAATATTATAGGCTAAATTTCTAAAAAAAAATAAAAATGGTGTGAAGATTTTAAATTCTGTAATGGATAACAGTTTAATTTTATTAGAAATCCTGTGAGAATTGTTGAATCTATTTAATTTTATTAGAAACTATGTGAGAAATTGTTGAATATGCAGATTAAAATGGTTAAATCTATATAATTGATTTATGCATTCAAATATATACTTTAAACAACATAAAATTGTGATTTCACTCAGATTTATATCACCGAATTCCTACTAAAAATACTAAACATAAAAGATTTAGACAACCCCAAATTCATAAAAAAAATGTTTATGAAAACATTCAACTAAAACTTTAAGTAATGGGGGAAATAAATACATAGAGATGGGTGCTTAGACTTTACGTAATGGAGAAAATAAAGACAGAGATATGCATCCAAATTCAGCGAAAAACGGCAAGTCGATTACTAATAGTCCATGCCGCCCGCAGGGACTAATAAGGCTTTCACAACGCCAAAGCAATTTTATCGTCGAATCTAACGACATTGAGTCGGCCTTCTGATTACAGAGAAAGTGGTTGACATGTCAGAAAAAAATGTGTTTAAAAGATGTTGATATACAATTTCATCCGACACGACCAATTTTTTTTTGAAATTGTGGTACTCTCCAACAGAAACATAGGATAAGGATTCGTACCAACCATTTTTTTTTTTTTTTAAATTGTGGTATTCTCCGAAACAAGGCATAGGATAAGGGCATAGGATAAGGATTCGCAAAATTACAAGAAATAAATAATAGAATGTAATAATATTCTATTTAAATATAGGGAATATTTTGTAAGATTTATGTCTTTATATGAAAATGTTTAAAAAATACATTTTATCTTTGAAGTTTTTCTAATGAATGGTATCTCACTTTCTAATATAAATCATAAACTTTTTTTTATATTTTACGTGAAGAATTAAAATATATATTTTGTATCTATAAATATTTTATTTTCATAATAGTGTTATAATAATGTTAATATTTTAGTAACACAATATATTTATCTTCATAATATTGTTATAGTAATATTAGTATTTAGTAAAAATAATTTGTGTAGAAGTTTAATTTTATATTTTTATATGATTTAAATATAAGACTTAAAAATTAGTTCAATGCTATTGACTTTTATAATAAAATTGGTCACTAGATTAACACAAAAATAATTTTTACTAATTTGTAGAAATGACATTTAAATAATATTGAGTTTGATTCACTTATATGTATGATAAACCTTGTTGGTCATAAGACAACAAGGTGAACAACATCATAATAATAAAAATTATTATTATTATTATTATTGGTAAATTTAGATGGATCATAGTTGCCATAAACATGAAACCTTAAGATGGATCATATGTGCTATAATAAATGGTTAACAATAACTAATTATTGTTGAAGAAAATTATGCCTCGCCATAACTTAGAATCATCACATAAAAGAGTTAAGCCATAATGTGGTTATGAAAGGTTCATTATATAGTTAATTATTATTGAATATGGCTTGTTCTAGTTGGCCATGGTTAACTTGGTTGATTGAAGCTTACTATAACTCAATAAAATTGATTATGAGTGGCTATGGCTCACCATGTTGTGTATTTTTCCTATGTTGACTATCAAAAACAAGAAACATTGGCATTTCAAAATGAGGATTGTCGTTTTTCTGAGTACTTCTAATAAATCTAAAAACCCATTTGAAACTATATCTACCATCATTGACTTTGTTAACCATAGTTCACAATAGTTCATGGTAGACCATGGTTGATTGTGGTCATCATGTTGATTTTGGTTAACTATATGAGATATAATTTACTAAGGTAGGGTTTAATATGATTGTTTATAATTAACTATGTAGACCATAATTAACTATATTGACCATGGTAGAAAAGATTTATTATGATAACTATGTTAATTAAAAGATTGTTGTTTTTCTTAATCATAGTTCAATACATTGTCTATTACATACCATTGTGAACATGTTGAATATGTTGAATATGGTAGATTGTGTTCACCATGCTGACAATGGATGAATATGTTCATCATTGTGTTGAAAGGTTCTTTTCACAACTCAATGTGAGAGATATCTGTAATTTATTCCTTGCTCAACATTGAGTTCACACCATGACATTTAAAAACTATTAATAACAAAAAACTATTCCAGTGTCCACCACCTTAAGTCAAATAATTCTATATCAACTCTATATAGAATTATATCAACTCTAGAGAGGTAATTGAAAGTAAAAAATATTATTTAAATTAGATCTCTTTCTACTACGAGAAAGAGATGTAATTCAATGAATAGATTCAATCAATGGTTTATGGAGTTGACATGTGTGACATTTTATATTAAAATGTTTTCTAGGAACCTTGCCCAGGATTGAAGACAATATCCCGATGACAAGAAGCAAAAGGGGAGTAGTGGTTCATAGGAATGGCATTCCATCCTACTCTGGACATATAAGATATAGAAAGAACTCACTATCGACATATATTCGTTACCTCCTTGAGGTAGAAAACTCTTGGATGTGGACCTGTGGGAAGAGTAAGGACCAATTAAAGTCAAAGTAGGGGTATCATTCTCTAATAGTCCATCCCACCAATACCTACTACATGATGCAAGTTAGGATGATATAGTTATTCCCTCCTTTTCTCCAGTCCTCCCTAGGTTGTATTCCCTGAGTTGTACTACTTTAATCTCTATGTAAATATCTGTATATTTAGGCCATAAAAGCGAGATTAAAAATTTTGTTTCAACTATCTAGTTATTATTATTTTTATAAAATATTCATAATCATAATTAGTGTTTCAAATATGTATTTATGATTGTTAAAAATATAATTATTTTTCTAACCACATTTAAAATCATTTAAAATTCAACAAAAGAAATTAGAAATAATAGGAATATAACTAGCACAACCACAAATTGTGGTTGATCAACGCTGAAAGGCTCATAAGATGAAAAGAATCATAAAAGATATATTAAATTTTATTATTGATTAAAAATGATGGTTGAGCTTCACATTTATCTGAATTGTTAATATTTTAATTTGTATTAATCACTTAGAGTAGCAATGCTATCAAAGTAATTTTTAAATATGATTAGGTAAATGTAAAAGTAAACACACATATGGATGTCTTTATAATAGCTAGAGATTAGATGATTGGAAATCCCACAACCATTTTATTTTATTGACCTACAAAGAATATTCCATCCATATTTAATCTGTCCATAGAAAACATATTAGCACTAAAGCCCATAAATCATTGTCAATTAATAAGAAAGTGATAAGAATAAAAAAGGATAACTAATAATAAATAAAAAGGTATGGATATTATTGAAAACTATGTAAAGATATGGATATTTTGTACAAGGACATCACATGTATTGTTTTCTAAAAAGTAGGAGATGATAATAATATTATTTTAATGAAAAGTGGGAAAGGATATTTATTATGGATACTTTATTTTATGTTTTTAAATTTCTCAGATCATTTCATAGTTAAGTATGTTTTTTCATTCATTATTTAGAAATTTCTCGAATCATTTTCATAGTTAAGTATGTTTTTTCATTCATTATTTAGAATTTGATAAATAATCATTTTTAACTCAAACAATGCTAACTCAATCATAAGTGATGATGTCATCTTCTAAAATGCGACCACTTTTTTTAATGGTGATTTTGATAGTACATTATTTTAGGCTTATTTTAGAACTAAAAGTTTCCCTAATGTAAGTTGACATGGTCTTCTTTGAGAAAAACAAATTGAAATAAATTTTTTTAGGTCTTCCTCAACCACATCCTCCATGATTTCATAACAACCTTGATAGCCTCATTGACCTTGATATCCGTCATCACTTTCTATACATTATTGTCATTTGTTCTGATCTATGGCTTGTGTGTAATAAAGAGTTTCTTGTTTTTGTTTAGTCATACAATTATGTTGGCATTCCACTATATTATGAGTCAATTATTCACGAAAGGTGCACCATTTGGCTTTTTCATTCTTTAAATTATTTGGGAAATCCTTTGTTGTGTGGTTTGTGATATTATGACAAATTTCATTGCAGTATTGAATTCAAACTAATATGACATATGGATCATTTTTTTCATGTCGGTTTCAATAACATCTAGTGTGGCCTTCATTCATGTATAAGTAACAACACAAGTTTATTCTTCTGAAAGTGAAATCCCACAATGATTTCCACATCATCTCCATTTTTTTTCAACTTTTTTCTCTAAAAATGGTGCAATCCAATCATCATCAGGATAAATTTATTAATCATTCTCAAGGTCGTATTTTCATAATTGTATTTCATCAACCCCAAAGGTGCTCTAATTCACTAGAGTAACCCCACCACAAACCCTTGTACTAGAAATTCCTTATCAATTGGGTACAGGATATGATTAAGTAGGCCTTTAAACCTTTTATAATATTCCCATATAGATTATCTTTGTATATAATTTCTTTCATTCAATTTTTGAGTGCCAACTTATTTTTTCTCTTCTTTTTTAAAGAACCACAAAAAATTATCATTAATTTCTCACTTTGATATGGTCTTATTATATGTGAAATTCATAAACCATGTGAGGTATCTCTTCCTAAGAGACCTAGGAAACTGCACCATTAATATATACAATTATTCCATTATCATCTTTTTTGATTATAACATTTACCAAATTGAATTTTAATTGTCACATTTGAATCCATAGTTTACCGATAACTCTTCCTTTATCATCTAGTTGATTCCAGGACCAAGTTCCATATACTACTGACGTTGGAGGATCTATCTAAAAATGGGACTTGATTGATATGATTATAGAATTCTATGTATTTTTGAACTCAACTTTTCTACTTCCATACTTCCCCTATTCTTTAACAATCTAAGGGTTCCAAAGTTACCTTCTATCAAATGTAGATCTTCATTCAACTTGAGTACCATCAGGGTTTCTTCCCCTTCAACATCTAGTTGAGAAACATCAATATTGGATAGGGTCAACACTACAACAAATCATATCTCCTGAGGAGCTCCCTCTCTTCTACATCGACAAGTGTCTACGGCATCACATATTTCATCCCTTCTCCTCTATTTTTTGTTCTTTTCATTTTTTTGGAGATCGACAATGGGTTTATGATGTTTCATTTTTGTTGTAGTCCTTTTCTTTATCTCTTCATCCAAAATATGGTTTCTTTATTTTTTAGTTGATGTTTGTGTCCTTTCTTTCCTTGGTACACTTGCAGTGTCTCCATCAGTGTAAGTTGACTACATTTTTTACGCTGCTTGAAACATCTCAGGATTAACTACCCCCCATCATCAAACCCATGTTTAATATTGGTCGAAGATGGTAATAATTTCAATCATGTTCATTTTTGTAGAATGTACTCCAACTCTTCCTGGTTATTTTTGTAGTCCTAACTAGAAAAATGATCCCAATCCTCTTGTTTCTTGTAGTGTCTCCATCAGTGTAAGTTGACTACATTTTTTACGCTACTTGAAACATCTCAGGATTAACTACCCCCCATCATCAAACCCATGTTTAATATTGGTTGAAGATGGTAATAATTTCAATCATGTTCATTTGTGTAGAATGTACTCCAACTCTTCCTGGTTATTTTTGTAGTCCTAACTAGAAAAATGATCCCAATCCTCTTGTTTCTTCTTCCATTAAGATTTTATTAGTGTCCTAAGGTGAGTTTGTGGTTCATTCATATGTATGACACCCTTATCAATAAAAAATTATGTAGCAGTGTCAGTATTCTGCAGAGGAAACTGTCATGGAGGTCATCATAAAATTGTCTATGAATGTCATGCAAGGATGTATGCTCTTTTATTTCTTATTCTTCGCAAACTTCTTAAGCAATTTGTTCAAACGACTCGTAAATGTTTGTTCATACATTGTTAGTTAATTTTGATAACAATTTCTCATCTTTGATTTTATTAATCATGTGCATTTTTAACAATGTATTTATTTATTTCTTCTAGTATTTCCTCCAACAGTTTCTCATGAGTTTCAGTGGAAAACTTCACCCTTACCCATTTAAGTGTTAGTTGATTTATCCTTAGGTAGTTTGTTAAATAATTGTCTAAATTCCTATTCCACCACTCAAAAATATCCTCCACACTCAACATCTATAGATGCATGAAACTATTGTACATTCTTGGTTCATATACTATCAATAATGGAACCAATACATTGTAATCTATGGGATTCCGCAAAAGGGATTATCATTATTGCATTTACATAGCTATAATATACAACAAGTAGTCTATAAGTAATATAAAATCATGCATGCATAGAAGGCGGAGAAGCAAAATCATTAATGGAACCAACAATAGGAAGTCTGCTATTATATTAGATCAATTACCACTAAATACATCACACATTCACAACCATTTATGCATTTTTCTCAGTGGAAGGTAGTTGCAAATATCATAAAAACCTTGGTTGGTTGACCTATCCCAATAGTTAACTGAATCATCTAACTAGTCCACTTATCTTTGTAGTCAAAAGACACATCACAATTGGTAGATTGGTTAACGTAGAAAACTAGTCAACTAGGCCCTCTAGTGCCTCCCGCTTCAGAAACCAAGACCACTACAAGTAAAAAATGTTGATGGTTTTGTTGTATTATATTATTGATAACACATCATATAGTTGAAATATTGTATGTTTTATTTTATATGGTACTAAAAACAAAATAAAATTCCACATAACATGATGTTGAAAGGACTCCTACAACTTATTTTCTTTTGCCCAAATGCTTTCGCCAGGGTAGAAACCAAGACCACTACAAGTAAAAATGTTGATGGCCTTTATTACTATAATATTGATAATACACTATATAGTTGAAATACATTGTATACTCATTTATATATGAAATTAAAATAAAATAAAATTCCACATAACATGATGTTGAAAGGACTCCTACAACTTATTTTCTTTAAAACAAAGAAAACACTTATATTTAAATCCAAATGTCCCATATCCCTGAGCTTTACATGGTTGTTGGTCCATTTATACTTAGTTTTCCTCATCCGTCAGAATGGGGTTTCAGGGGTTCCCTTCGAACTGCAAAACTCCAAGTCATTTTCCTTGTCTATTCTATTTAGATTTTCATAATCACGCATTGTAACTTTAATGTTGAAACTCTCATGAAGGGCACTGGGATTTTCTCCAAGATAATTTAGTCGGTAAAAGATAGCTCTTGTTACTAGCTACATTTTTCCTTTTGTTGATAGTTGCTCCGTGACTAATCATATCTCGGCTCTTGTTGAGAAGTTACTATGAAAGTCCTAAGTCACCCTCCCTATTGGGATCTTCTCTTGCATTGAGGTGTTTGAGTGAGTAGAGAATTCTTACCAATGGTTTTGGTGTCTCTATAAATCCCTCATTTACTACTTTCAAGTGATGAATATTTTCCTCAAGTTTTCATGGTGTTAGGATTGCACCAACCGAGATAAAATGTAGGCCACTTAAAAGATGGAGAAAATTTCAAATAGTGCTTGGGGTTTTCCTTATGAACTAGTGAGTGGGACTTCAAATAGGGAATGGGAATTCCCACATAAATTAAGAGGATGCACAAGAAAGAGGAGTAGATTAATCTTTTAAGTGTAATCTTGGGGCTTTGCACCCAATAATTCTAAGAAATTAGAATACTGATGGTAGAATTAACTGAGACAAATGTCACCAAGAAGAAAAATTGCAGGAAACCTAGGGAGATCTCAGTGGAGGAGACTAGAATTCCTTTATGAGAGGATTGGTTGGGGGAGATGATTGAAGCTAGTAAAGTAAAATTGAACAGGGTAATGGAATTCCTTTGCTTCTCATGCAAAATTACAACCCAAATTGAATTCAAATTTCCCACATTCCTTTGATACCAACTTATTTTTACAACACTAACTTAGAGAAAAATAAAAATAGATTTCCAAGAAGGAGAACTTGAAATACTAACCAACCAAGATTGAATAAAACTGACGGTGTTGTCCCTAAACATAAATCCAATGCAATTGCATTGTCCCTAGTATAATTACATAGCCACAAGTTTTCATTTCTTGAAATGAGACTAGATTTAAAGTCCTACAAACCTGTGTTTTCCATAATTGCAGGTCATCTCATCCTCATCCCCGTATTATGTTTCAAAATACTATCTAGACGGGATAAGCTAGTATGAATTCCATTTGTCCTTTAACCACCATATATTATCATTACTTGGACCCTTGAACTTTCATACGGGATGCTTACAAGCATGTGGAAGATGTCCTAAATCTACCATCTAACATAAATTTCATTTTCTGTGCACAAGAACCCCATCAAAGGATCCTGAATCTTCCTTTACTATAGATAATTTAATAGCTAAAAGCTCCTCAACATTTCCTATCATAGAACAATCAAGTGACATTCTTCCTTGATCTTCCCATTATCAAATGAGTAATTATAAATTCCTCTCCATTTTGTTGAGGGTTTAAAGTCTCATGATCTCTCAAGAACAAAGTATTTGGAGATTCCTCTTTGTTTGATTGAGTGTTCTTACAATAACCTCAATCTTCCTCCATTTTTTCTTAAGTGACTAAAATTACTTATTTAATTAACTAAAAGTTCCTCAACCAACCTATTTAAAAAAAAAATCATCTGTGTTCCTTGATATCCCTATCTATAATCTATGCAGCTTAAAAACATATTGAAGATAAAATTTTCATTTCTTTCTGAGATACCTTTCTTACCATTATTCCATATGTGTTTATAGTAATATCCCAAACTAAGATTGTATCTTTATGCGGAGTCTGAAACCTAAATGAGTGAATTCAATATTTTAATTTCATACTACTTTTATTTGATCATTCTCTTAAAAAACTTTAAGAGAAATCGGCATCATCATCTTAAAATACTTTAAAAGAAATCAACATCATCATCCGACTACTTGTTTTACTTATTATTGATTCCGTAATATAATTTGATTCCCATATTGCTTAAAGAAATCCAAATTCAACCTTCATTTGACCATATTCGTTTGGAACAAATCCTTAGCATCAAACACATATTTTATGAGAAAATTGCAATAAAGGAGATATCTATCTTTCAAAGAAAATTTAAAATTGTTTGAATTTTAAATTTACATCTAATATTAAGAATAACATGTATTATTTTAAGATTTTTTTTCGAAAACAATTAAAATTAATATTTTAAAAAATAATTAAAAATAATTATATTAAAATTTATATTTATATTTTCTATTGTTTATTTTTTTTAGCAAGTTTTTATTTTTTCATAATTTATGATAACCTTTTCAATTCTATTAACAAATTTAATATTTTCTATGAGGTGTAGTGAATAGAATAATAAGAAAATCAATCCTTAGTATGATAAAGAGTGTAAAATTGTTAGGAAATCCATCAGAGATGATTTTAGTGATTCCTTACAACTCGATAAGATAAATATGTACAAAGCCGTAATTAAAAGGAGAAGAAGGTACTATGCAAATAGAAAGAAGAGAGACATCTACAACTTTCTAAACTTGATCCTAATGAGTTTTGGCAGAAAATTATAATATTAGGAGGAAAATTGTAATTCATAAAACTAAAGAAAATAATATGATTCCCATGAAGAATTGGAATTTATTCCTTACAAATCATTATGAATTTTTTACACCATTCCAAACACTCCTACAAAGGATGAAGTTTTTTCTCTGATAGACATAGATTTTGGGGTTAAGCGACTCACAAATGGGAATGCTCAGGACATTGAAGGACACCACGTTGAAATATGAAAAAATGGATGGCCTATCCTCATCCCTCACATAAATAAGCAATTCAATTTAGTATTCAAGTAGGGATTCTCTAAATCTTGGATGCAAAGCCTCATTGTAGCTATTGTTTGAATTAGGGATAAGAAGAAACCCTCTAGTTATAGGACCATTATGATTAACTCCATTTTAGCCAAGTTGTATGGAAATATTTTGGAAAAGAAGATTAGCATATGGTTAGAAGTCCATGGAAAAAGAGCTAAACACCAAGATGGATTTAGAAGATATTATTCATTTATTGACAAGATTGTTACATTTAGGATCATTGTAAAAGAGTGTGTCAACAAAAATGCAATCTCATTTATTGTTTCATTGATTTTAGGAAATCTTTTGAGACAATGTCTAGGACAACCATTTGGAATAGGTTGGAAGAGCTAAAAGTTTCTTTCGAGTTGATGGATGATGCAACAAGGTTGTATGAGAACATTATTACCATGTTTAGGAACATTGGGGGATTGATGAAATAAATTAATTGTAATATAGGAGTCAAGCAAGGTCGTCCCTTGTCCCCTACCATTTTTGACATTTATATTGACAAGTTACAATATTGTTTAGAAAAATCAGATTGCGACAAACCAATTATTGTTGGGATAGTCATCATTCATTTTTTTCTTATGGAGAGGAGTCCCTACAATCTTAGAAAGAAAATAAGAATACTCAAGGATTTTTTCTCCAATAATAGTATGAATGTTAATACTCAAAAATGAAAGCTATGCTAGTTAAATCCAAAAAGATCACCTATGATACGTTTGTATATACCAACAAAAAATTGGAGGAAGAATGTTCATACAAATATATCGCCATGAATATTAATAAAAAACTCAACTGGAATTATAGCATTGAGAAAAGGATAAATTAAGGGTGGAAAACTCAATACCTTGGGAGGCAATAATTTATCATCTTTGTGACACTAAAAAAGTTGGCGATGAAAAACACTTTATGCTAAAGTTCCTTTATTATACCAAAACAAGATCACAATTTCAAAATAAATGTGACACATAAATAAAATTTAAAAGAAATATAAGGAATCCCAACTTTCTATAGACCAATTCTTCATCATCAAATCAATAATCTAATTTCAATGGTTAAAAGTTTTGAATAAAAGTGTAAACTAATTTGTTTGGTTAAAAGTTTTCAATAAAATTGTTTTATATTAGCATAGGATAAATAATAAGAATGTCCTCTAGTTGTTGGGAAATAAATTGGCAATACATGTTAAATGTAAAGGCGGCCTAAATTTTTACTAGCCTTATTAATTCATTTTTGTTAGACCTTAGTGCTCAGCTGGAGCGCACTATTACGACGGGTGTAGACACCAGACTGATCGACGATATGGATATGTGTGCTTTCAGTTTTGTCCGACAAAGGGAGAGTCAGGCCAACTCTACAAGATGCACGGTGAGTCACCGAGAGGGCGTCTGGGGCATGATTGTTGAGTTTCACGATGAGTTTCGAATTTTAGTATCCTTGGTGGTCGAATCCTGGGTGAAGGCATGAGCTGGTTAGGCTAGTGGAAACACTAGGAGAATCAAGGAGGAGGTCTCGTCGAGTAGGACAAGCACCCAACCGACGAGATGTTATGTTTGGCTTCTTGGTAGAGGGTGTCTTGGCTTAACAATGTGGTAGCTTTTGTATCCTCTATGGAAAGGCGACATAAGTGGTATGTGTATTGAAGGTATGCAAATTCCTTGTGAGAAGGGGAATGATTTTCAATGACTATAACAAGTTAGTATGGATGGATGTTAACATGATTGCATGTTGGGCGATCATTTTTCTGAGTATTCTTAGCTCGGGGGAAGGTGCATGTAAGTGTTAATGGTTGGGTGGCGATGGTGCAGCATCACCTATGGTGAAATGACAATTTGAACTTCCTCGATTATAAGCATTCTTGGTTGAGTTCGTCGGGGCATGAAGGTGAGGCATATTCTCGATGATACAAGTGGGTTATTGGTTAATCCCAACACGTGAGGTCATCCTGGAGCTGCTCAATGACTAGATTCCTTGCGTGGTATGGGATGCTCAAGGGAGATGAGTATAGTCCCTTGAGAATTGGAATCAGAGCGTGATTCGAATTGGAGTTGCATA
>SNQJ01S0055875.1:0-11868 GCA_010110895.2 Picea sitchensis
ATCATAAACAATATCATCCATCAATGCATAATAAATAGTCATAGAGAAAACATCCACAAATACACAGTACACCAATATTTACATGGAAACCCAATGTGGGGGGAAACCATGGAATGTTTTTTATTATATGTATTAAGAAGTACTTTCATAGGAAACACCAACTTCCTTATTTTCCAGCTACAACTGGAAGGAGGCTCCAACCCCCTAGTTTCTCAGGCTCCAACCTGAAGGAAGCTCCAACTCCCCAATTCTCTGGCTCCAACCAGAAGGAGGATACAACCCCCTATTTTCTTAGGCTCCAACCTGAAGGAAGCTACAATTCCCTCATTTTATAGATCCAACAAAAGGGAGGCTAAAACCCCCTATGTTCTTCGACTACAACCGGAAGGTGGTTACAACCACCTATCCTTTCCCCGTCTGACCACCCTGAAATATAAATGTAAAAATCCTATCACTACCACTAAATCAACCATTTCCACTGTCAACCTGCCACTGTCAACCTGCCATTTTCAACCTATCACCTCAACCTGTCACAACAACCTCTCTCAACAACCTATCATGACAACCTATCACATCAATCTGTCTCAATTGACCTATCACATCAATCTCATCAACCAAGCTAGATCTAACCACCAAGACAAATATAAACCATATGTACAATATCACCAAGATGTGCATTAATCAAAACTACTCATATCAACTCACACCATCACCAATATGTGCATCAAATATACCATATCTAATCTCATAGATCATATACCAACAACACCCAAAAATGCCTCTAGCAATGCACCACAAGATATACCAATATAACCAATAATGTGACTCAACAAGTCTGCCTCAAAATATACTCTAAAACATATATCATACATCCAAAAGGGAATATACCAAACCTCACAAAGTCATGCCTCAAGCATGCTTCACAACACCACTAAGATGCAATATCAAAACATAATCATGAACCTACATTTAATTCTGTAGTAACCATGTTGTATTTAATATGTAACAAACATACCTGCAATATCTCCTCAGATTCCGCAATCTGGAAATAACAGATTCTCTTTTCTCTTTTTACAGATCTGTGCTTTCCTCTTCTACTGCCTGCAGATGTCAACACTTTGTCCCATTGTGTCTCGTGGATGTCTGCATCCTAACTGCTCTTCAACTCGTGGATTTATTGTGCGCAACCCTGTCTCTCTAAATCTTTTGGATTTCTATGCTTCTCTATGCCTGTGGCCCACGGATGTATGCGATCTCTCCTCCTACAACTCACGGATAACCTCATAAACCTTGGAATTGTCACTCTTTGTAGCTCTGAAAATTTTTCTCCTTAGGACTTTCGTTGCCTCGGACCTGTCACTTTATATTTGTCTATAGTAATTTCCCATAACACTTTACAACATATATATTCAATATAATCAATTAGGTGCTAATTGGAGTCTCTTTCTCTCTTATTTGTACTCTCCAAGTGCCTTCCTTTAGGGGTCATTTGCTAATTTTTTTACCCAACTTCCCTCGCTTAGGGATAACCCACTTTCTTGTTACATCTACTTTACCCATAATTAGTAAACTCATAACTTCTTGCTATAACTAATTTTTTTTTAATTATTTTCTTATTGCAACAACTTTACCCATAATTAACTCTTAGTTGCAACCACTTTGACTAGTAAACTTATTGATGACTTTCTAGGAGCTTCTAGAATAATTGACTTCTTTGTTGACCTTCTTATGCAGGAGCATCGCTCCAATCCAGCAACATGCCAGCTAGACAACACATCAAGCGCATATTTAATGGAAGGAGAGAGGCACAACCCTCTCGTTTTTCAAAATTTAAAGTTTGCCTTAAATGGTTGTAAGGCTGAGATCTAGATCTGATTCGGACTAGAGATCCATTCAATGTAATTGAATGTAAATTAATGAGAGTTGGTGAGGATGGAGGGAAGTGCTCAAGGAGCCCCCTTTTGTAAAAAGATCTTCTTTTGTTTTCAGTAAGGTAAGAAGAATAGAGAGAATAGAGAGATAGGAGAGGAGAGCGAGACTCTGTTGCAGTTCGAGCTCGAACACATTGTAATCAGGCATTCTTGATTCATACAAATAGAACAGTTTTTCCTGCATGTTGTTGCTCATGTGGTTGTGAGTTTATGAATGAATGTCTCTATGTGTTTATGTGTCTTTTATGAATTTTGTGTGTTCATTCATGCTGCAGATGTATGTTAAGTTCCATCTGCAGGAGATAGACAGATTTTCCTATCTATGAATTTTTTGATTTCAGGTTTGGGTTCTTTGTGGCTTCATGCAAGAGGTTGCATGACAGAATATTGCAGGTTCTGTAAGCCAGTGCAAGGAGTACACTTCTGAATTCTGTGGAATTTCAGACATAGACGTGCCAGAAGGGCGCACCAGCTAAAGTCATTGACTCAAGAGGAAGCCTCAAGGGTGTTGAACACCTTGAAGGAGAAACCGTGCAGAGGAGAGCACAGAGAGTAGAAGCAGAATTGTTGAGAATTTTGTAAAGACTCTGCCAGGAGGGCATTGAGCAAATGCATAGGATGCATTGAGGAGAACTCTATTTTGAGTTCAGTGAGAAGACAATCACTGAAGATTCTGGAGAACTCTGCCAGGTGGGCATTGAGTTGGTGCAAGTGTGCACAGATGGAACTCTTGTTTGAGTTCATAGAGAAGAGAAGTGTCACAGGAGGAGACACTCACAGGGTTACTGAAAATCCTGCAGGCTTAGCAAAGTGTGCTTGAGCAGGAATTTGCCAGAGGGAACTTACATCCCTTCAAGGAGAGAAAGGGACAGAGACACTTTGAGGTCAAAGCCACAGATAAGCTCAGAAGAGNTGCAAGGGTCCTGCAAGAGGTTGCAAAGTTCGAAGGAACCTTTGAGGTTCAGAGAAATAAAGTTTAGAAGGAGGAACACCTCTTAAGAATACAGGTAGGAGCCAAGGTTACAGGCTTCGCGACAGAGACAAAGGCCGAGTCCTTTTGGAGGAAGAAATCTTCCAAGGGAAAGGAAGAAGGGCATGCTCAAGGTAGAAAACAACTACCGTCAGATCAACTCGAGAGCCGAGATCTGGGTCATTGAAATCTACGTCCAGACGCACGCAGAAAAGTGCAAAAGGAAGAGAAACATATCTGGGCCATCAGATCTAGTGCAAAGGACAGATAACCATTAGATCTAGAGGAAGGTGCACAGAGTTTAACCTCTGGAAGGTTGCATAGGAGAGGAGCTGAAATGGATGGTGGAGATTCTTTTTAGAGAAGTGAAAAATCCCATGGGCCATTGGATCTCGCAAAGCAGTGAGGGGATTAGGGCCAAGTATCTTCCAATACTCTAAAGCTCAGAAAGGATAGTGACTATCAGATCTGGATCAAAGACAGTTGTTGATCTCATACAAGAGTTACCATACCGGAATTCGGGCATTGGAGTGACAAGAGATTTTGGAGTCACTGCATCGTGAACTCCCGGTTCACGAAATCCCGAAAAGATCTGATCCATTACGGGAATTCAGGGATTTGGACATCGGGAGATCGAGAGTGAAGAGTCACCGAAATTGCGAAAGGAGAAATCGCGAAAGGGACCAAGACCGTCCATCAAGGAGGATACGTGGCAAGCAGGCAAGGTTTTGGGGAAATATCTGAAAGGATGTGGGTCATTGATCCAGTGGGATCGAAGCCTTTGGTTCAATAGGGATATGGACCGTTGATCTCTCAGCAGAGATATTTCGGCATTCCATGGACCGGAGGTTCAAAAGGGAAAGGAGTAAAGCTCTCATCGCAGTTCCCCGAATCACAAAAGCCGGTAGCAAAGCCCATTAAGCCCTTTTTGGCATTTCAGGACCCGGGTGTTCGAGAGGCCAGCAGTCAGGAGACGTGGATTCCTGACTCACAAAATTATGAAACGATCATGGTCGTCGATCGAGGAGGACGCAGGACTGTTGGATCTAGTTTGGGGAAGGACCGAGATTCGGGGTTTCAAGAGGTAAAGGGATGTGACTCTTGAACATTGAAGTCCCGAACCATGAAAGGCGTCTTTTGGCGTTAGCGCATGGTCACGAGGAAGTGATCACATGGAGAGAGGTTAAGGGAGTAGCCAAGAAACTTATTCCTTTTTCGGGTTTCGGCAATTTGAAGGACAAGGAGCCTGGGAGAGCTCGCATGCAGGAGTCCCGAAACCCAAAAATGCCAAAGGAGTGTTGTTTAGAATAGAGAAGGGCATCGAAAGCTGAGTGCGTGCATATTTTTTCTCAAGGCCTGTGCCAGGGAATTAAAGGGACCTGTGGATTTGTTCAAAGGGTTCCAACAAGAGCCCGAAGAGCCATTTCGGCTAAGATTTTGGAACGATCCAGAGACCGGGATGTCACAGAACCCTGCTGAGGTAGGGGGGGGTCTACATCAAAGTGGTATCAGAGCTTGATTTTGTCTATATATTGCAGGCAGAGGGAGCTAGACTAAAAGGAAGACAGAGTGTTGAAGCTCTATGATGATTGTTGCAAGGTGCGCAGTAGTCAATAGATAGTCATGAGGATTGTAGGAAAGGTTGGAATCACTCACGGTTGCAGAGTGATAGCAACAAGTTTTCCAAGAGGGAAGACAGGAATAGGAAGATGGCTACTGAAGGCCATGGATGCAGTGGAAAGAAGAACCACCAGGAGCAGAGAAAAGATGAAATGGATAAATATCTCGTTGAGATAAGGGCGAGAATGGAAGAGCTTTCACTGCGGATGCAGCAGAATGCAAAGCCGCATTGGGTATATGAATGGACCATGAAACCAAAGATGAAATGGCCAGTCAAATAAATGTCGGCCAGAAGACGATGAAGACTGTTGAAAGGATGGCTGAGGTACACTGAAAGCCTTAAAGACATAGAGAAAGTGGTTCATGTGTGTGAACCAGAAGCTGGGAGAAATCTCAGTGATGATGAGGAAGAGGGATCAGTTTCAGATCTCATAAACTGCCAGGAGGGTAGGGATGAATTTTCAAATTGTTAGGTGGGCAATGAAATGAGATCATTGGAGGATCTCATAGATTGTCAGGAGGAAAGCCATGGAAATTCATATTGCCAGGAGGGAAATGGTATGAGATTAACAGAGGATCTCATAAAATGCCAGGTGGGCAATGGAAATAGATCAGTGGAAGGTCTCATGTACTGCCAGGGGAGCAGTGGTGAAATTTCAAATTTCCAAGTGGGCAATGAGATGGGATCACTGGATCTCATAGACGGCCAAGTGGGTAGCAGAAAATTCCCAAATTGCCAGGTGGGCAGGGGAAACCAGATGAGACTGTCTGAGAGTCTCATGAACTCAGAGGAGAGTTCAGATCAACAAGAAGTGCTGACAGAGAAGGAAAATTAAAAGAGCATTCTGATGATTGGAGGGATAAGAGTATTCATACCCAGCAGCCAAGTGGAGGCTGATGCACAGGATGAAGGTGCAACAGAGGAAGAAGGGCAGGCAACATAAACTATGAAGAGATTGAAGCTTTGGAGATAAGGTTGAAGGTGCAGGGCATGCACATCCAACAGATCAGGTTGGATACAGAGGGAGAATACCAGCCCAAGGAGCGACTGGAGGAAGCTGGAAATACACCAGTAGGAGAAATGGCATAAGAAAAGTTGTCAAAGGGAGAAGCTGAGCAACAACTCAGTGAGGAGACTGCAAAATTGGAATCTGTAGCAAAGTGGAAAGATAAGGCCACAAGAGATGGAGAATATTACAAGGGGGATTGAGTCTATCTACCCATTTTCAAGGAGGAAGTGCAACAAAAGAGATTGCATAAAGAAATCCAACCATTGGAGCAACTGGACAAATTCATTGAGAAGATCAGAAGGTTGATGTCGAGGTCAGCATAGGAAGTAATCAACAAGAGGAAGTCGAGCAGAGAAGAACTTGCCATAGGAGAAGGGATGCAGCCGCAGCAGCCACATCGAAGCAGTGGAGTGGATGGACAGCTCCAGAAGAGAGCTTGGGATCCAGGTGGATTCTGATAGCCATGCTAGGAAGCTCATGAGCAGGAGCTCATGAATTTTCGTAGCTGTGGAGTATGATGCAGGACCATTGCTTCGATCCAGCAATGTGCCATCTAGACAACACATCAAGCACAAATTTAATGGAAGGAGAGAGGTGCAACCCTCTCGTTTTTCAAAATTTAAAGTTTTCCTTAAATGGTTGTAAGGCTGAGATCTTGATCTGATTCCGACTAGACAACCATTCAATGTAATTGAATGTAAATTAATGAGAGTTGGTGAGGATGGAGGGAAGTGCTCGAGGAGCCCCATTTTGTAAAAAGGTCTTCTTTTGTTTTTAGTAAGGTAAGAAGAATAGAGAGAATAGAGAGATAGGAGAGGAGAGAGATACTCTATTGTAGTCCGAGCTCGAACACGTTGTAATCAGGCATTCTTGATTAATACAAACAAAACAGTTTTTCCTGCATGTTGTTGTTCATGTGGTTGTGATTTTATGAATGAATGTCTCTATGTGTTTATGTGTCTTTTATGAATGTTGTGTGTTCATTCATGCTATAGATGTATGTTAAGTTCCATCTACAGGAGATAGACAGATTTTCCTATCTGTGAATTATTTGATTTCAGGTTCGGGTTCTTTGTGGCTTCATGCAAGAGGTTGCATGACATAATACTGCGGGTCCTCTAAGCTAGTGCAAGGAGTGCACTTCTGAATTTTGTGAAATTTCAGACAGATACGTGTCAGAAGGGCGCACCAGCTGAAGTCATTGACTCAAGAGGAAGCCTCAAGGTTGCTGAACACTTTGAAGGAGAAACTGTGCAGAGGAGATCACAGAGAGGAGAAGAAGAATTGTTGAGAATTCTGTAAAGACTCTGCCAGGAGGGCATTGAGAAAATTCACATGATTCATTGAGGAGAACTCTATTTCGAGTTCAGTGAGAAGAAAGAGTCACTAAATATTTTGGAGAACTTTGCTAGGTGGGCATTGAGTTGGTGCAAGTGTGCACAGAAGGAACTCTTGTTTGAGTTCATAGAGAAGAGAAGTGTCACAAGAGGAGACACTCACAGGGTTACTGAACACCCTACAGGCTTAACAAAGCATAATTGAGCAGGAAGTCACCAGAGGGCACTTACATCCCTTCAAGGAGAGAAAGGGACAGAGACACTTTGAGGTCAGAGCCACAGATAAGCTTAGAAGAGATAGCACCATTTCATGCAAAGGTCCTACAAGAGGTTGCAGAGTTCGAAGGAACCTTTTAGGTTCAGAGAAATAAAGTTTAGGAGGAGGAACGCCTCTTAATAATACTGGCGAGAGCCAAGGTTATAGGCTTCGCGGCAGAGACAAAGGCTGAGGCCTTTTGGAGCAAGATATCTTCCAAGGGAAAGGAAGAAGGGCATGCTCAAAGTAGAGCACAACTACCGTTAGGTCAGCTGGAGAGGTGAGATCTGGGTCGTTGAAATCTATGTCTAGATGCACGCAGGAAAGTGCACAAGGAAGAGAAACAGATCTGGGTCATCAGATCTAGTGCAAAGGACCGATAAACATCAGATCCGGAGGAAGGTGCACAGATTTTTACCTCTGGAAGGTTGCGCAAGAGAGGAGCTGAAACGGATGGTGGAGATGCTTCGTGGAGAAGTGAAAAATCTCATGGGTCGTTGGATCTCACAGAGCAGCGAGGGGATTAGGGCCGAGTATCTTCCAATATTCTAAATCTCAGAAAGGATAGAGAACATCAGAGATTCGGATCAACGACAACCATTGATCTCATACAAGAGTTCCGATATCAGAATTCGGGGATTGGAATGATAAGAGATTTTGGAGTCACTGCATCATGAACTCTCGGTTCATGAAATCCTGAAAAGATTTGAGCCATTACGAGAATTCGGGGATTCAGACACTGGGAGATCGAGAGTGAAGAGTCGCTGAAATTGCGAAAGGAGAAATGGCGAAAGGGACCAGGACCATCCATCAAGGAGGACACATGGCGAGCGGGAAAGGTTTCGAGGAAATCTCCAAAAGGATGTGGTTTGTCGATCCAGTAGGATCATAGCCATTGGTTCAAGAGGGATATGGACCGTTGATCTCTCAACAGAGAGATTTCTGCATTCTGTTGATCGGGGATTCGAAAGGGAAAGGAGTAACGCTCACATCGTGGTTGCCCGAATCGCGAAAGCCAGTAGCAAAGCCCATTAATCCCTTTTCAACATTTCGGGACCCAGGTGTTCGAGAGGCCAGGAGTCGGGAGACGTGGAGTCCCGACTCATGAAATCGCAAAATGATCGTGGTCGTCGATCGAGGAGGACACAGGACCGTTGGATCTGGTTTGGGGAAGGACCGAGATTCAGGGTTTCAAGAGGTAAAGGGACGAGACTCTTGAACATTAAAGTCCCGAACCATGAAAGATGCCTTTTGGAATTAGCGCATGGTCATGAGGAAGTGATCACATGGAGAGAGGTTAAGGGAGTAGCCAAGAACCTCAACCCTTTTTTGGGTTTCGAAAATTTGAAGGACAAGGAGCCTGGGAGAGCTCGCATGTAGGAGTCCTGAAACTCCAAAACACAAAAGGAGTGTTGTTTAGAATAGAGAAGGGCATCAAAAGTTGAGTGCATGCATATTTTTTCTCAAGGCATGTGCCAGCGAATTAAAGGGACCTATGGATTTTTTCAAGGGGTTCTAACAGGAGCCCGAAGAGCCATTTCGACTCAGAATTTGGAACAAGCCAGAGACTGGGAGGTCGTAGAACCCTGCTGAGTGAGGGGAGGGGTCTGCATCACCTTCTAGGGGATTCTAGACTACTCTTAAGGGTATTACAACTTCAAAAATCCATATATACTCAACTGTGAGGAACCATGTGACGTACCACATATCATCGAAAATGACATTACGTGTACTATCCATCTATGATAGTCTTCCCTGCAATTACATTGTCCTTCATGTCCATATTCTTGAATCAAATTTGGGTTCCTTAACCCCATGTATGGGGATACCAGAAATTGCTACCGGACATCTCCAAGGGTTGACATTAATCTCTAAGGGTTGACATCAATCTCCAATATCACTCCCCAAGGGTTGACATCACTGACAACCAACTTTCCTAACCAACTGTCCAACAATCTCACCCTTTGGCATTGATGGAAACACCAACATTGAGGGAAACACTTAGAAATGACAATACTCATGCTTATGCTCCCTCTGTGACCATCGATCCTCATCAATGTTTCTATCTCTCCCCCTTTGAAATCAATGGAAAATGGTATCTCTCTTTGGGACTTCTCCCCTTGTTTAGACTGTCTTGGGGATGCTCCTCCTATCTTCATGCCTCTTATCTTGATCTGCATTTTTATGCTTCTATTCCTTCTCTACATTTCCATGCCTTTGATTACTCTCTCTCCCCTTTTGACAAAAGATAACTTTCTCTTTAACTGCTCTCCCTGGATGAACTCTCCATGGGGATGCTCTCCCTGTCTTCACTCTTCTGATCTCTTCTTTGACTATTTTCTCTCCCCTTGACTTCTCTACAATATGTCGTATAGATAAAATGTAGGTCTTCATGTACCTTCTTCCTTTTGGAGTTTTTGTCCATTGGTTCTTCCTTGTGTAAATCACTGACATATATAAAAAGCATTCAAAGTTTAAGCATTCAAATGTGTCATTATCAAGATCATCCAATTGTCTCTAAGTTAGTCTCTAAACCAATCTGTCATGATATCACACTCTCATCCACCATCATATATCTGTCCAAACCTTCTAAGTGTTCTTACGAATCCATCTTTGTCCATACTATCCATAACTCTGCTACTCAACTATCCACAATGTTAACCCATCTGTCACTGTACTATCATGAAGTCTTCATGGTTGCACATGATCATCACATATCAAATGTGTCCATTGATCTTCTCTATCTACAAACCAAGCTTTACATGTCTGGAAAAACCTGTACTGAAGAAATATCTGCATGAAAATAATCATAACCTTCTTCCTGTGTATCTCCCAACTGAGACTTGTGTGGGAACACTTCTTTCTTAATCGATCAATTTGTCATTTTGTACCTCTTTCGTCGAACCATTTCGAAACACTTCAAACTGCTCGAAAGATAAATATTTTATATGTAGAGTTGTTTCCTAGAATCCCCCTATTCAATATTCATATTTACTGGGAGTCTCCAAGACAGGTGGCTTAAACAAATACCCGCTCTGATGTAGATTAGTCTTCCTCTTTGCTTGTAGACTAATCATCCTTCTGAACTCTGACTTCTTTATTTCATCATGTGGATCGATTTTGTACTATAATCCCTAAAAGTACAATCTCTTGGGCCCTCTCTTTATTCACCTTCTCTTCTTTTCTTTCTCATGCTACTGAAAATCATGTGATCTTTGGGAACTATTCTTTATTTACTTGTTCTTCTTGTTTTTCATTTATTCTCCAAACCTTCATGTATATGACATCTTCCTTTTTCTCTATAGATTTGTCATGGTATTTCACTTCTATGTATCTTGAGAGTGCAATCTCTAGGACTTGTTCTTCCTTTACCTACTCTTCATTATGATCTTGATCTCCTTGTCTTTCTCGTACTATGTAAAGTCTTGTAATTTCTGGAATCTGTTCTTCTCTCACTTTATTTTCTTCTCGTTCTTTCCTTTTCCAAATATTGGTGTATTTGATATATGTTTCTTTCTTCATGGATGGAAATATCATGCTTCTACAATTCTGAGCTATATGACCATAGTTGTGGCATTTGTAACATTCAATATTGCGAGGACCCACATAAGCACTTATTGCCTGAGTATTTCTTCCATATGCTCCATAGTCTGCAACTTTATGTCCAAAGTTAGTACAATAAAAATAATAACCATAAAATAAATTTTGATACCTGGGGGTGAATGATATTATTTGTGGTGTATTCCTTCTAAATTCCTTCCTTGGTTGATCATGATTGAAACTTATTTGTGGCTTGAATGTGAAGTGTCTTCTTGAAGATGTATCTTTATCATTTTTCTTAGATTATGGTTGACCATGATTCCTTCCT
Organism: Picea sitchensis; assembly: GCA_010110895.2. Lineage (NCBI taxonomy): Eukaryota > Viridiplantae > Streptophyta > Pinopsida > Pinales > Pinaceae > Picea > Picea sitchensis. Next base: position 10,993 of record SNQJ01S0055875.1, read on the forward strand.
TTTATTACTTCTACATAACTCTTGCTCTTTTCTTCATTCTTCTTTTCTGTTAACCTGGAATGAGTCTCTTCATTCTCTACTGTTGATGTGAATGTTTTTGTCTCTTCAACGTTCTTACTAAGCTTGAAAACTTTTACTCTCAACATGACAACTTCTTCTTCAAGCTTCTCTACTTCTTCTTCTTCTTTCTTCAACATATGATTCCTCATGACTTCATCTATTCACTTTGCTTCTTCAAGTTGGATCATCAATGTGATTATTTCATTTTCAAGTTATCTTTCTCATTGACTGAAATTTGCTTCATGATTATTTTTCTTTTCAATCTCAATATTTTATTCTATTTCAGTGGGATTTTCTGTCTCATCACTTTCAATATTCAAATAAGGGCATTCAATTCCAAGATGTTATACTTATTTACAATTAAAGCAAAAATACTCAGCTCTGTAGGCTTATTCATCATCTGAGTTATCACCTGCTTCATCTTCTTTTGCTCCTTTCCTTGTGTAAATATCTTGTAGGCCGTCCCAAAGCTCTTTGGTTGATGCACACCGTCCCACTTTGTTTTTTACTAAATTAGGTAATCCTTTCATGATAATTCCATTTATATCTTCTTGTTCCTTTTAAATTCCTTCTTGGTTGTAGTCTTCAAAGGTTTCTTTGTAGTGATGTATCCTGTAACAACTGATTTCCAAACATCATATCCTTTTTCCTATAAAAATGTTTTCATCCCGATACTCCACATTTCATACTCCTGACCATTCTAACCATTGAAATGTGGTATTCCATTTTATACAAAATGTTGCTCTCCATGATCTACCTTCCAATGGTTAAACTTCTTCCTAAAGGACCTACTCCGATACCAAGTGTTGGAATACT
>SNQJ01S0055875.1:11878-43036 GCA_010110895.2 Picea sitchensis
ATATGTATTATTTAAATTTATCAGTAGTATTCAATGGTTTATCATTTATGCATTTAATACATTATTGCATCATGAACAATATCATTCAGCATTTCATAATAAACAATGATAGAGAAAACATCCACAAATACACAATACACCAATATTTACGTGGAAACCCATTGTGGGAGAAAAAACAAAAGTGATTTTCTTATATGTCTTAAGAAGTACTTTCATAGGAAGCATCAAATTCCTTACTTTCTAGCTACAAATGGAAGGAGGCTCCAACCCCCTAGTTTCTCAAACTCCAACCTGAAGGAAACTCCAACTCCCAAATTATCTGGCTCCAACCAAAAGGAGGCTACAACCCCCTAGTTTCTCAGGCTCCAACCTAAAGGAAGATACAACTCCCTGCTTTTTTGGCTCCAACCAGAAGGAGGCTACAACCCCCTATGTTCTCCAGATACAACCAGAAGGTGTCTACAACCACCTATCCTTGCCTCGTCCGACCACCCTGAAATATAAATGTAGAAAAAATGTCACTACCACTAAATCAACCACTTCCACTGTCAACTTGTCACATCAACCTGTCACAACAACCTATCTCACCAACGTGTTACAAAAACCTGTCACATCAATCTATCTCAATCAACCTGTCACATCAATCTCATCAACCAAGATAGATCTAATCACCAAGACAACTCACAACCATATGCACAATATCACTGAGATGTGCATTAATAAAAACTACTCATATCAACTCAAACCATCACCAAGATGTGCATCAAACATAGAAGATCTAATCTCATAGATCATATACCAACAACACCCAAAAATTACTCTAGCAATGCACCATAAGATATACCAATATAACTAGTAATGTGACTCAACATATCTGCCTCAAATCATACTCTACAACAGATATCATACATCCAATAGGGAATATACCAAACCTCACAAAGTCATGTATCAAGCATGCTTCACAACACCACTAAGATGTAATCTTGAAACATAATCATGAACATACCTTTAACTCTGTAGTAACCCTGTTGTATCTGATCTCTGACAAACATACTTGCAGTCTCTCCTCAGATTCTGCAACCTGGAATAAACATATTCTCTTTCCCCTTTTTACAAATCCATGCTTTCTTCTTCTACTACATGTGGATGTCCACGCTTTGTCCCACTATGGCATGCAGATGTTTGTTCCCTAACTGATATGCAACTCACAGATTTAATGTATGCGACCATATCTCTCTGAATCTCACAGATGTCCATGCTTATCTATGCCTACGTGTTCTAGCGGGAAAACCCCCCTATGGACTACACTAGGGTTCAACATGTAGGCAGATATAACTGTCTAAAAGTCTCCTACTTTTATAAATACACTGAATATACCCCAGATTAATACATGAAAGACAAAGTGAAAAGATGAGGTAACTTTACCTTTTACTCCTCATCCGGTGTCGATCCTTTCGCGTTCGATAGCTCTGTTGACTACAAGTCTCCTCTCAAGGTTGGATTGCATTCACAAACAGATAAACATGAAACTACAAACATGCATCTCATGTATAAATCATGTGTTAGATGTTAGTATAAGACATAAATTGAATACAAATATTTGACACATCATATTTCGGTACAGAAAAAGTATTCCTTTTATTGATATCACAATGTTTACTTACAACCAGGTCGGCGACTACTCCACAAACCTGGTCTGGGATCCTCTTCACCAAGCTCCAACTACGCTTCCACATATCTTTCTCCTCTCACACTTCTTCTATGGAAATGGCATAGGCTTATGATGGAGGAAAAAGGGCTAGAATGAGAAATTATTATTGAAATCTCACAAGGTGGATTCCATTATTTGGGGCAAGGAGGGGATGTGAAACGGGCAGAGTTTCACTGTTCTTATGCTTGGCCTCGGAATGAGACCCCAAAACCTCCTTTTATATTAAAAAAGGATGTGGTTATTCAGTTGGGTGACAGACTATAGGCGGTGGATCAGTTGGGAAACTACCTAATAGCCCGTAATCTCAACGAATTCCTTGCAACTTTTTAATTTTTGCAATATTTGTGGGTATACGCAGGTTGTAATGGTGCATCTAGAATTCATACATGAGCTGTAGTGGTGTAGCAAGAATCTGTATGCAGGCAGTAATGGTGCAGGGTGCGTACATCTTTAAAAATAGTGTTTTTAAGAAGAGCTGCTCAGTGATGGCTTGGCAAAAATAGAAAGTAAGAGGGCATGATGCTAGGTATGCATGTATGGTGCAGTTTAGGTTTATAGCAGATGCCCCCTAATGTGTGAGGTTATAAGAGCATCTGATAGCCGAAATACATTACAAATCTTAACCAACGTACGAAGCGAGTGAGCCCGGGACTAGAGTTCGGGAGGTGCCATCTGCAAAAATAAAAATTATCTCTCTGAGGTAGGCATACCCATGCTCGGGATGAAATAAATCATGGTTTCCAATCAAATACACTGCAGATACATGTCATACAACTATATAAAGTCTAGCCATGAGAGATACACAACGGATCTACATCTCCAAATCAAAGATATACATGTATAATATCCATCTTCAAGAAGCGAATGACGCCTGATGGATGGAGATGAGGCCTTCAGAGCTTGATCAAGTACTTCAAGATCTTCAAAACTCGGGTAGGAGTGTAATGGAAGTGTACGAGATCACTATCCAGAGGTCTTCGGCAGCTCGTTGGGAACAAACAAGAGGATCTCGATGATTAGGAAGATAACTTCATTGATTTCAAACAAGGACTTAATTGGTCTTTTGGGATGGTCGGTCATGAGGTCAAGAGACAAACTGCAGAAAGGCCGACTCAGGTTGGGTAAAAATTCCGTTGGACAATAGCACGACAGATGATCAGACTCAGGCAACATGATGTTGACATAAGTCTACGATCCAGAAGGCAACACGAACTCTCCATATGTTTGGAAGGATAACCAAACGGAGGAGGACACAACTCTATGTAATGAGAACAAATTCATAAGGTCATATTAGATCCCAAAGATTGACAAAAAAATGGAAGAATGTGCTTTGTCCAAGGCCGACTCATTGTGCTACCAGAAAAAGAAAATATATTTTCCATCCTCTTTTTGGGGTATATTTGATTTTTTTGTCTTTTTCAATATTTTTGAAGAGCTTGAAAAAGAGTAAAAGAATGCTATGTTACAAAGGAGGAATGAGTGTCGCAAGCATACTAGTTCCAAGTGCAAGGAACACACTAATGCTCATATTAAGGAGACATGTGCAGGAAAAGGACACTCTGGAAAATTCCTCCATGGGTCAAGGTGTCAGGTTGCAGAGGAAAAGTGCTACAAGGCTTGCATATAAGGCATACTTCAAAGGTTCAGTCGAGAGCAACATGGAGTCGGAATTAGGCCAAAGACACAGAGATGAAAATTCAATTAGTGGGACATGATGAAACCCCCTTTAATGTATTTTTCATGAGCCCAGAGAAGGTAAGATCAGTGGTTTTTTCACGTTTAGAGAGTCTGAAAAAACATAAAAGAAGACTCCACTTGGATACCTTTTTTGAAAATAGTCTAGTCAGTCCGAAAAAAGGGGTAAACTAGCACTGAAGAGACGTCTATTTAGAACAATTTTAACAAGTGTGACATAGACAAGATCACTCGGAAATCTTTTCAAGTTTAAGGAGTTTGAGAAGAGCTTAACTATGGACTGACAACCTTTTTCTAGATTTAGTCTTCTCAGCCCGAAAAAGTATAAAATATACTTAGGATAACTCTACCAGTGAGACGAATCTCCCGAGGTGTACCTTTTTCATCCTTAATCTACAGGTCGGAAAAAGGGGTAAACTCATACCAGTAGATGTTTTTTTGGACCAATTTAACGAGTGTGAAAGAACAAGGTCACTCGACGATCTTTTCAATTTTAAGGAGTCTGAAAAGATATTAACTATAGACTCTGTATCGTATGTTCTTCTGGACCAATTAGCGAGTGTGAAAGAACAAGGTCACTCGACGATATTTTCAATTTTAAGGAGTCTGAAAAGAGCTTAAGTATGGACTCCGTGGGGGTTCCTTTTTCATAAATTTAGTGCCTCTGGCCCGAAAAAGGGTTAAACTTATACCTGAGAATACTCTTCTAGCGAACTGAATTTCCTAGAGTATACCTTTGTTCGTACAATTGACCATCTAGACCAAAAAATAGGTAAACTACCGCCGGACAGATGTTCCTTCAATTTTTAGTTTGGCGAGCGTGAAGGACAACAAGATCGCTCCACAATATTTTCATGTTTAGAGAGTCTGAAAAGGGATTAAAGAAGACTCTTTTTTGGGAGTCTCGAGGGTGAGACCAAGGGCGATCACACATCAGGTGTATGAGGCTCAATCTTGTAATCATGGTAGGACTAAAATCACTCCTGAGCCTAAAGTCATTAACGACGACATGAACGCCAAAATGCAACCAGGATCTACCTAGGGAATCCATGTAGAGGTAGGCTCTACCACCTCACCACGACACTTCTAAAGCAACAATGATGGTTTCGTACTGCAGTTTGGTGGGATCGATCCTATGGAAAAGAGGAAAAGACAATGAGATGTAGAAAGTGGAGGTGGAATCCTAACTTCAATGAAAAAAGTTGGGAAAATGACTTTTACCAAAGGACTTTTAAAAGTGACCTATCTCCCAAAAAAATTTCCAAGCCAAAAAAGTGAAGTGTATCGTAACATCCAATGATAAACTCAAGAACCATGTTAAATGATTTTCAAGCCAAAAAAAACGACAAAAGGGTTCGAAAAAGTGGCAAAAAGGCCAAAAAAGTCTATAAATAGAAGATGACAGCTAATTTTCACCATACCAAATTGAGAATTAACCAAAAAGCTAAAAATACCCCTTTGCTAAAAGAGTTGATTTTGGGAGTTTCAGAGGACGAAACAAACTTCTTCTCGGACCAAGTAAGTATAAATCATCCCCTCTTTCATTTCAATACTTCCCTTATGCTTTTCTTTTAGTTTTTTTGGGGGGTGCACTCCTAAAAAGGGGCGGCCCTACGTGTACACGGGTTTTCCAAGGATAGCCCACGTATGCCTGTGGGCAGAAAATAATCTACCCGCGTGCATATGCGACTGTGTCCAATACAACCCGTGTACACCCTCATGAACATAGAAAAAATGAAAAAACAAGACCTAACTCCCTCCATGAACTTGTCATTTGACAGGATGCATGTCCACTGGAGAGAGAGGGAGCATGAAGATATTGATATCTTGGTCAAAGAGGACCCTGCTGTAGTCGCCGCATTGAAACAACGCATGTTATGGAAGTTCTTCCGGTGTCCACTCTTGAGGGCACAACCCAGGCTGCTGAATACCTTGGTGGATTATTAGCATCCTGACGCTGAGGCGTTTATGCTCGAGGGGTGGTTGTTGACTCCAACGACTAAAGACATATAATTTCTGACTGGCCTCTCTAGGAGAGGGGAACCAGTCAACTTGCATTCTTTTCCCTTAGGGCCCCATAACATTGTCGAGCTGATCGGACTACATTGTGAGACCGGCACTGAGAAAGTAGGTTCTCAGGTGCCAATCCACAATATCACCAACCTATCACTGAAAGTGATAGTTTTACTCATTGGACGGATCACTGGATCTAGGGCCTTACATCAGGCCTCCCGGGAACACATGTATTATGTAGTGTAGTGCTTGAAATCACGAGTGTTCGACTAAAGAACGACCATGCTTGACTGCATGAAGAGACAACTTACAGAGTGTCGTGGGTGGAGTAACAAAAAATTTGAGTTCGGTACTGTTTTGTGCTTGTTCTTCTTTGAGAGGGTACACAGCATGAGTCCATGAGAGACAGTACGGGGGCATGCGGCCTCCTTCCCGGTAGTGTGTAGGTGGGCGGCATTGTTGTCGCGACAGGGGGGAGGAAGGACCATAGAGGCCTTTGACAATACGTTTTTTGACTGGTGGGCATGACAGATTACGCCCATGGAGGACTACCCCTATGCCATAATCAACTTCTCCAGAGATCCAGACATGCCCGTACCTCCTGGAGGAGAGTGAGGAGAGACAGGTACGTTTTCTTTTTAAAGTTTATTTAATTTTTTAGTTTCTTTTTATATATATCATTTTTATATGCACCAAAGTATCTGACAACTATGTATCTGTTATGTACATATGTGGGGCCAGTGCATCTAGCAAACTTCATGAGGACCAGGCGACGTCCTCAACTACAGGCAGCACCAGTAGCAGCCGTCGGACCAACAACAATAGTAGGGGGACCTCCAGCTAGAGAGGCTGAGAGGGTGTTGAGATTGGTGGAGAAGAACCTCACCGTTCTCACTCGTACAGTTCACATGGCCGAGATGGAGGATCTCCCGCCATCAATGCAACCTCACATAGTTGGGGTGCCACAGACCTGGGTCCAACTCTTTTGGCGTTTGGAAAACATTGTTGTTCACTATGGCATGGCCAACAGGCCCTGTGCTTAGCTAGGGTGGACCACTTACGTGCCGAGGGCACTCTTTTGTATATTTTTTAGGGCATAAGCCTCGCGATGTATACCAGACATATTATTTTTTAGGCGTTCGCACCCACCTATGTACTCTGAGACTTTTTGATATATATGTGTGTATTTACATATTTTATGTCTTATGGATCACATTTTTACAAATGTATGTACATGTGTATGTGTGTGCTTCTTTTTATGTGTGTACAATATTCCAATCTAATACTTGATTAACTAGAGTATCTGTCATTTGACTCAATCTCCTAGGAACATGGATATAGATAATGTAATCAAAGTATCGTTCTAAGAGACATACCCTAAGGAATTTTCGGTGTAGATTAGGATCATAAACGTGGTAAACCCCATTTAACTGGGACACAACCAACTGAGCATCTAAGTAGACTCGGAGGTGAGAGATACCATGCGACAAAGCGTCATGAAGAAACTCTATTACTACGTTGTATACGGCGACGTTGTTTGTGGCATCACCTAAACAGATGCCTCTAGAAGATAGCCACTGGCCTTGAGGTGTGAATATCCTCCAAGCTGCAGAAGAAATCCTCCGAGTGTGTTAGCTAGTGTCATCCGTGAACCCAACAAAAACCTATGATTCACTTGACATATGCCACAATGAAAAAAGATGACATAAATTACAACACATCTATAAAATAAAAAGACAAAAACTAACTATATAAGAACTATACATATGTACAGGAAGTCACCCAAGGCGACCCACCTACGAGTAATACTTCTTGAGGTAGATCCCATTTCTAGGCTCTGCCAAAGCATTTCCCTCAAATTCAACCAGATGATAAGCACCCTTCTTTAATACCTCCTTCACAATGAAAGGTCTAAACCACATGTGTTTGAACTTGGTTTTCCCTAGGGGATCCTTATCTTGGTCGTAGACTAGGACATGGTCACCTTCGGATAAAATCTGAGGATGGATGAACCGATCATATTGACACTTGATTTGTTGCTTGTGAGCCTCGTTGGCCAAGGCTACATCATGGCTTTGCTCATCGATCTACTCAAGATATGATAAGCATTCCTCAAGAAGTGAAGTGTCTGGAAATAACTGTACTGCCAGCTTTAGAGATGGGATTTGACACTCTATAGGCAAGACTGCTTCCAGCCCATAAACGAGTTGAAAAGGTGAGAAACCAGTGGCAGTCTTTACAGACATTTGGTAGGCCAATAACACCAAGTACAACATCAAATGCCAATTTGACTTGGCAAAATTGATCGTTCATTGTAGAATATTCTTGAGGGACTTATTGAGAGCCTCCACTTGACCATTCTCTTGTGGGTATTAGGGTGATGAATTCTCTTGCCTCAACCCAAGCTTTGATGTTAACTCAGACATCATTTTGTTCTGAAAGTGACTGCCATGGTCAGTGACAATCTCCTTCAGGATGTCGAACCTTGCTATCATCTGATTGAAAATAAAGAGAGTTGTTGTCTCACCATCATTATTGAACGTTGGCATAGCTTTGACCCACTTTGTGAAGTATTCTACTGATACGATGATATAACGATGCCCCCTAGCTGAAGTCAGGTGGCATGTAGTATAATCAATCCCCCACTTGGTGAAGGGACTAACTGTAATGACGAGAAACATGGGAGCGGGGTGTGCCCTCATCTTCCGAGAGAAGATCTGACATGGGTGGCACTTCTTGACCGATTCAACACAATCCTTGATTAACGTCGGTCAAAATTAACTATCTTGTAGAATCTTTTGGGTTGTTGCTAACCCATACAAATAAATGCCACATGCTCCAATGTGGCAGTCATTAAAAACGATTTTCACTTCTTCATGAGTGAGACACCGGTGGAGGATGCAATCTACACCTCGATGATACAAAGTGTCATCAAGTATGAGATAATTTTTTTCCTAATGGCGTATACATCGACGTTCATCATGAGGAGAAGAGGTGGGGCACTTCAAAGTCTAGATATAGACTAGTATATCTCCATACCAGGGGTCTGAAGATGAAATCAGAAAAAGATATCCTTTAATCGGTGATTCCTCGGGCGTAACATCACCTGATTGGATTGGAAGTTCTGAGATAAGTTCCACAAAGACCAGTGACTTTTTGGATTTCACGGAAAAAAAATCCAAGTCAAATCCCTGGAGGAGAACGAGCCATATACTGATCTTTTTGTTGATGACTCATCGTGTCAACACATACTAAAATGGATTCACAACAGGAATGACAATGGTCTTTCAAAGCAGAATATAATGATGGAAATGTTGGACAACATGCACTACTGCCAATGCAAGCTTCTCAACATGAGAGTAGTTGAGTTATGGTCTAAGTAGGCCTCGACTCAGGTAATAAATCACATGCTCTTCGAGCAGTTCATCCTCTTGAACCAAGACCATACCGATGGTCAACTCTGCAGTGGCCAAATACAATAATAAATATTTATTATAATTGGGAGGCCGGAGTAGAGGGGTAGACGTAAGGGCACATTTCAACGCTTCAAAAGAGTGCTGGGAGGCTTCGTCCCAATGGAAAGGGACTCCCTTCTTCAGTAAACACCTGAACCCTTTAGTGATTTCAGCATAGTTTATGATAAAACACCGAAGAAAGTTTGCTTTACCCTGTAAGCTTTGAAGCTCAGGGACTGTGCACAGGGGAGGAAACTGTACTATCATCTAAACCTTCAGAGGATAGACCATGATCCCTGTTGTTGAAACTATGAAACCTAGAAGACAAGTCGACATCACGTAAAAACTGCATTTGTTTGGATTCAAGCGAATCCAATAGTAGCAACATCGCTCAAAGATTAGTCGGAGGTGCGTGGGATGGTCAACTCTCTTACGCGATCGTGATGGTAAATCATCAAGATAAGCCTCGAATATATGTCTAATTTCGTGGAAAGAAAAAGACATGTCCCACTAAAAAGTGGTTCCAACATTCTTTAGGCCAAAAGGCATCCTACGATAAGCAAATGTGCCCCACAGACAGATAAAAGTTGTTTTATGTTGGTCTTCGGGCTTAATTTGTATTAGGTTGTATCCCGAAAAACCATCCATGAAAGAAAATAATTTAGAGCCTGCGCATTCATAGATAATCTGATCAATGAATGGGGTGGGGAAATTATCCTTTGGACATGCCTTGTTCAAATCACAAAAGTCCATAGACACGCGAATCGTTCCTTGATTTTTGTTGACTGGAATGATATTTGACACCCATTGAGTCAACTGAATGGGGTAGATGAAACCGGCTTTGAGAAGTTTCTCATCTTCATCCTTAATAGATGTTACTTTCTGAGGATTAACCAGATGAAGCTTTTGTCAGACTAGCTTGGCATCGGGATAAGTCGTTAGTTCATGTTCGATGATTCTTGGATCGATGCCTAGAATTTCCTCATAGGACCAGGCAAAAATGTCGCAAAATTATTTAAATAAATATGTGTAGATTTGAATCTCCTTGGGGGATCAGTCCGCTTCAACGAAGATATTCTCCATGATGCTAGGGGTTCTGGAGATGTCAATAGGTATTGTTTCAGTGATGGTTTCCATATTACCCTCGGCATAAACTGCGTGCGTATCCATAGGATTAATAGGACAAGGTCTATCTCCAGTCATAGTCAACATGAATTCTCCTGCCTCTATTCTTCTTAAATCTGGGAGGAAATAAGATCTATGATGGAGATCATCCCAGGGTCTATTCGGACCAGTCAATGCCTCTATAATTGCCTCATCATAGGGAAAGAAAAAGTCTAAATAATCAGTAGTGGTGAGGGAACCTTGAGCCCAGATAGGCTCGAGAACTAGATCTAACTCCTGTGCGGGAGTCGGATTGGGGTCGGTTGAAGCTTTCTGGACAATACTGTATGCAAATTATATTGCGGACAAGGGCATGGACATGCCAGGAAGCCTTCTCCCTTCCGTCGTGGTCGATGGGGAAGGAAGAATCCACAGATAATTAAAGTAACTTGTACGAAACGACAAAACTTGAAAGATTCCATCCCTAGGCTTGTTGGGAACAACTGATATGAGCTTGACATCGCTAGAAGGAGGTGGGTAGTCGAAAGTACCCATAAAAGGTGGGCACAAACTAACCCCCACGTTGATGACGTCGAGTTGAGGTTTATCAATCATCAGGACTGTGGATTCCCCTGATGAAGGGTCAGGCCTGGAGAAAGACAATTGATCAATGGTTACGATTCGACCCTCATGTGGAAACAACAAGACCTGAAAAACTGTGTCAACCACTGCATTCATTGCATATGTAAAACCCCTTCCTAACAACAGGTTGTAGTCGAGAGGCACATTGACCACTTCAACTTCAACGGACACGGTCTTCCCTCCTAACTGCACGGGGAAAGAATGGGTGATTCCATGTGGTCTAAAAGAATGACCGTCAAAAGAAGTAAGCAGAGTAGGTCACATAGACAAAACAGGTTGGCCAATGGCCTTCCAACATTCCAACGAAATCACGCAAGTCGAGGCACCCTCATCAACCACCGTGCGAAAAATATTCCAGGTAAAATATTTTGTGGGGTGAGCCACTACTATATGAAATGAAACCTGGTATGGGAGATGAGGTTTCAAGTCAGTCGTATCAAGCATGATCATACTCGAATTATAGGTCTCATCGGATCCTAAGGCAACTAACAGATCCTTTCTCTACAAAGGGAAGCTCTGGAGGACCTCCAAAGGGGACATCGCGCAAGGAGTTTGTGACAAATCCTCCACCACGGAGTAGTTTTGGGTGGCCCCCATGTTTGTATTATGTGAATCTTTCTTGAACACCCCTTTCAGGATGCGTGTCATTGATTCATCCATCGTCTTCTCAATCTGGAGAGGAACTGATAGTTTTTCATCTTCTTTACCCATTTCAGCAGTCTTTGGCATTCTGTAGTCATGTGCCCTAGTTGCTATGTGAGCATCACCTTTCAACATATAAACGTTCATATTCAAGGGATTAATAGAAGACAGAGAGGGTCCCTGACTGCCCCCATCCATGCTCGAAGAGGCTTGAGTCAATTTTTTCCCATGTGGAAATGGGTTCGTTAAAACAACAGGTTGTTTCTACGCCAATAACTTCTAGGCCTCCGCAAGCTGAGGGCATAGGAGGGTCGAATGGTTTTTCGTGCAAAGATTACATGGATACCTTGACTTTATTTTCTCTGCATTGCCCCCACCAACATTGTTGGTGGTTTCTTATCCCCCTTACCCTTCTTGTTTCGTTGTGTTTTCTTCCTTTAAGCTATTGGTTGGCCTTCGGGTTTGTGTACATCTAATGTTTGAGTAGGGGGAGCATCTAAGATAGAGTTTTGGATCATCGTTGTCTCTTGTATTGAAAATTGTTGCAATTTATTTGACAACTGCTCAGTGGGATTTACTTGTGCTGAACCAACTATACCATCGACATGTGGTCCAGACTTCTGTCTAGCCTTGTCAAGGATACACTGTGGCGCATCTGGAAAAACTTTATAGAGTAAACCAGATTGAGAGTATATCAGCTCAAGCTGTTGAGCTCTCATTATCTCCTCTTCCTCGGAAAACACTCCTGACATTGCAACGTCATTGGATAACTAGGGTACCAAAGACTTAAGGAACCACTCCAGTAGGAAAGTTGGTGGGACTGGTACTTTTATCAAACTCTTTTAACGCCTCCATTCTCAGATGTGATCCAAGATATGATCCACTTACCCATTTCATCCTTTTCATTCTCAACTATAATGGTTTCCATATTTTTTGAAGATCTACGAGTGCCCATTTCACTGGAAGAAAAAAACCAAGGATCCATAGGAAAAAGTTAACAAGAAATTGAATTCAACAACATTTCAAATTAACTAAAATGGAATTCCTATATTTCCTTTTATGGGATTGTTGTATGGGAATCAAATAAAACCATCAGCAACTGAATTAAACAAGAGTATATCAATGCTACACTGAACAACAATGTAAACAACATAATTGAACAAGAAGGATATTTTGTAACTCTGTAGTATCGTGATATTCATTCTTGCTACATTTCTTTAAACATTGAAATCAATTCTTGAAAAAATGTTTTATTCTTATGAAGCCACCTTCAACAGAAAACTTTTAAGCAACAAATTCAAAACACTTCTCAAGACTTGTTTCCCCTTACATCCATTAATGTATAAATATGCTCAAGCATCAAAGGTTGTTCCACAATGAGAACCATCATAGAAGAAAAATTAAATCTCCTTATAAATGAAGTAGCATCCTATACCTCCTAAACAAGTGGAAGTAATGAGTGAGAGAGATTCATCATTTTCTTTGCAGTGAACACAACAACAAGGATCGTTCATCCCCCTATATTTTAGGTTTGTTTCTTGGGGATTTTAGAAAGGTTAGGCTGAAATACGTAATCCAAAAATAGGAGCTACAAGACCTCTGTAATCAACAAACACTACCCAGAAAATCCTAACATCCTTATAACTGGAAAGAACAACGAGGAACAATAATTTCATAAACTGATTAGAGAGGGAGTAGCCATAGGGCTTGAATTAGAAAACAATAGGTAGGATACAGATGAAATAGGGATTTAAAAAGGTAGGATAGGGCTTGAAACTAGGCTAGAAATAATTTATAAAACCACAATCTATAATATTTAGAGATGACTCGGGTGTTTTTTTACATCAGCAGGATCAACAAAGCCTTGGGATTCGCCTAAAAGTCATTTTTTCATTCTTCTATTTGGCAGCAATGATGAGTTTGTGATAGTAGGCACATTCCTTGGCCAAATCTAGTTTTGGAATATCATAATAGGTGTTGTGATAAGATTTTCCTTCAGGATATCGAATGCTTTATCACACTCTGGAGTCCACTGGAACACTTCGGATTTCCTTAGTAGATTTTCTAGAGGTGCAGTAATGTTTGCATATATTCTGATAAACCTAGGATAATACCATGTTACCATGTGTGCCCCATCATGGATCACAATTTCTTAGCGCTCGTAGGTGGAGGCATGTTCACAATAACTGCAACTTTGGTTGGGTCTACCGGTACTCCTTCTCAAAATACTATGTGGCCTAACAAATTTCCATGTGGCACACATAAGATACACTTTATGAGGTTTAACTATATTTGTAATTATCTAGATCTGTCAAACATCAGACATGTTCCTTCAACATACTTTATATTGTCCAATCATCCATATAAACTTCTATAAACTTGTGGATGAATTCTTGGAAAGTTGTTATTACAATCCAGGAAAAAAATGCATGGGCATTCTTTAGGCCAAAGGGAATCACATTATATGAAAATGACCCCCATTATGTTATGACTGTGGTCTTATTTTTGTCTTCTTAAGTAATCCTTACTTGGTGATACCCAAAAAATCCATCTATAAATGAGTAAGATTATTTCCCCGCAACTTGTTTTAGCACCTCAACAGTAAAAGGTGTTGGGAAAGGGTCATGCACACATGAAGAATTAAGGATTTTGTAGTATACATAGACCCTAATGTCCTATGTGCCTTTCTTTCTCTGGATGACTATTGGTCGAACCCATTTTGCTTCTCCCACTGCAAAAATGAGTCCAGCTTCCAACATCTTGTCTATTTCCCTCTTAACCTTCTCTTTCACTTTGGAGTTAAGGCGATATGGTATATTCCTTACATGCTTTGATCCTAGTTTTAGTTCAATTTTCATCTCTCCCATAGCTCCTTTAATCCCTTTTAGCTCTGAAAATGCCTTTGGTAACAAGTCCTCATACTCTCGCAACAGGCTATGTATTTATTGACTAGTTTGATCATCCCATTAATATCCTACCATAACTATCTTAGGTTGTTTTGTGGTCCCTATATTGACTTTGAGCAACTTTAATGGATAATTATAAGAACCATCAGTTTGGTTGGGTATAATGTTTTGTATTTCTATACTTCCTTCTATTTTCTTAATGGTTAAGTTTCTCAATTCTTCTAAATCATTCGGTTTTCCAAATCCTTCTCAATCTTATAGAATTCTATAGGTCTCTTGTTCAAGTTTAGGTGAAGGTTAGACTTAATTTCTTGGCTATGATTTGCACATACCACTAGGTCTGATTTCCATTCACCAGTATCTATAAAAACAAATTCTTTAATTCTTTGCAGGACTACTTTAAGCTCAAGGCACTTAATTGTAAACAAGAAGTCCTTGAAAAAATGATCTACAAATGTTTTCCAATGGCTGGTCTTTCTTATGGTTTCTTCATGTGTGTACCAAGATTTTGGAATTGGACCTAGTGAATGGGGAAATACTTGAAACCACAAGCGAGGTGGTATTTCTACAACTTTCCACTGTCTCACGCATTATTCAATATGTTCTTTAGGCTCCCCGGATATCCTTTCATGGCTTTAATCTTCATTGATTGTTCCAAGGAATCTGTCAAAGTGGTTATCCATTGTTGTGTTAACGTAGTCCATGTCAAAGGTAGCAATCCCTGAATATACCATTCTCTTTGATGTTCTTCATGGATCGGATGCACAAACCTCCCTATTGTTAGAATATAGAAGATTGTGCTCGTTTTACCATTGACGATACGCTCTTCACCCAACCACTGGCCGAAGCCACCCTCCGAGCACCTTGACCTTGACTGAGAAAACAATCCTGGTAGCAATCAATAGCCAAGAGAGGCTAATGCACCAAGCAAGAAAATAGAAACTAAACTGAACAGATGATCCCACCTAGAAGCTAGCGCACCACTTTCCATCTCTCCTAGAAAACTTGCGCACAAAACTACTGCTGCCTGCAACTGCCTGCATAGATTTATCTCTCACTGCAACTGTTGAGATTTTTAATAATGAAATTGGTGCCCTGTATTTATAGTGGACTGGCCAGGCTAACTGGGGCCGACTTCTCCTTCTGGGCATCATTAAATTCAATTTAAATGTATTTGTTCAACCTACAACTTGTCTAGGGTTTCCTTCAATTCTTTTCTTCCTTCCGGAGGATTCTAGTCTCATCATAGGTCGCAATAGAGGTTCATACCTCATGAAGCTACCATAATATTAACACTCCCTCCTATCTAGGGAGGTATGGTCTTGAGCACAACAAACCATTCAACTGGTAGCACTATGAGCACCTATCATTATTATCTAACTGGATAATATCCTATGAGAAATGGTACAATATCAATTAATAGAACACACCTGTGTCTATTCTGGTAGTACGCAACTACTAAGACATATGAAACACAATCACAAACAATATAATATCTACTGTCATTCATTCTTCATAACAAATATTTGATAGCAACCTGCATGGAAACAATGTTATGACAAAAAATGAATCATCTAGGCCAATATTTCACTCACGTCTGTGAGATCTGAAAGAGTGTCTGCCCTCAGTATAGAATATCAACAATAATCATATGGGCCAATATTTCACTCACGTCTGTGAGATATGAAAGAATGTCTGCCCTCAATATAGAATATCAATAATGGGATATTTGCCCCATTCTTCTGAACCAAGGAAGAAGGATTATTTCTGATTTCTAAGCCTGGACCATTTCTCACCCTAGGCCATTCCTCCGACACTAAACAAAGTGTAACCTGGAGAGAATGAGTCTGCCCTAAGAAATGATTGGACCATTCCTTACCCTGGGCCATTCCTTTGACACTAAATAAAGTGTAACTTGGAGGGAATGAGTCTTCCCTAAGGAATGAATGTCCCTGATTGCTAAGCCTGGATTATTCCCCACCTTGGGCCATTCCTTTGACACTAAACAAAGTGTAACCTAGAGAGAATGAGTCTTCCCTCAAGGAATAACTGTCCGGACCATTCCCCACGCCGGGCCATTCCTCCGTCACTAAACAAAGTGTAACCTGGAGAGAATGAGTCAGCCCTTGAGGAATGTCTGTCCTGCATCAACCTCCAAAATGAACGATTCTTTGAAACTGCTCACAACTATGAACTTCGAAAGAATGACTGCCCGACGAGGTGGACCATTCTACTTACCACTACTCAGAGTGACTTCCAAGAAGAATGAATGTCCTAGACCACTCCCCATGTTAACCACAATGGGAAGTAATTGTCTATGATACATCAACAATCAGTCTGCCTCCCATGTTAACTACAACATCAACAATCACCGGGCCTCCCATGTTAACTACAGTTGGAAGTCACTATCCAGGGAAATCTCAATCCACTTTCCAAACAGAGCATCCTCAATTGGACTAATTTCACTATAAAGATAACACATTGCTCCCTCCTATTTGGAGAGTTATTTAAATCATAAAATAAATGTTTTTCAAGAATATTTTTCCGTATCTTCTCTATCTTGAGAATCTTCCTTTCAACTAAGGGAGTTATTTCCACGCATCCCCTATCTTCTCTGGAAATATGCAAACTTGATTCGATAGGGTTTTGTCAGATATCTCAAGCATTTGATCATCTATGGAGATAATACTGAAGTTTCACTTATCTTTCCTGGACTTTATCTCAAATAAAGTAGTATTTGATCTCACTGTGTTTCAACCTTTCACCGAAGCTCTACATAATCTTATACAACTCGGGATTATCACAATATATTATGGTCGCATTCGAGTCCGATAAAAATAAGGATATTAACTTCATTAACTATACTTGTTCTTTGCATGCTTTATAAGATGCCATATACTCAGTTTCTATCAGACTGAAAGTGTGATAGACTTCTGTTTCCTACTGTCCTAAGATATCATAGCGGAGCCCAAGTCAAAACACATACCAAGTAATTATTTTGTCTTCTCGTGACTTCTTGCCCAATCGTAGTCAGAATCCAAGGAAGTTGATATCACCGGATGTATTTCAGCAACCCATATTTTATTGTCCCATGAATATATATCTTAGGACATGCTTGCAGCCTATCCAATGTTCTTGTCTAGGTTCCACTTGAAACTGACTCAACGTATTTACAAAGAAAGCAAATGTCTGGTAAAGTATTTACCAAATACATTAATGTTCCAATTAGCTGTCAATATAGAGATTGATCTACTGGATCAAACTGAACTTTCTAATTTCTGCTATATCCGCATTCATAGGAGAGTGTCCATGGATTACATTCATCATTCCAAATTTCTGAATAATCTTCACTTCATACTTTCCTTGTCCAAGGAATACTTCACCACGCCATAAATTTCCAAATCCCAAGTAATAGTGCATGACCTAGATCTTTCATATCAAATTCGTAGGCTAAACTTCAATCGGATGATTAGAGATTCTTCACCAAGCAGGAATAGATCATCAACATATAATAGTAGAATTATATGTGTTTTTCACGAATTTGTAATAAAGGTTTGATTTGCATGACTCTTTGAGAAACCAAATCTAGCTAGATAGTCAGTCCATTCTAGTATTCGGCCCTTGAGCTATTGAGTCCATATATATCCTTCTTCAATCTAAAACGTGAGGACTCTCGAATGTACCTCTAATCCGAGGCTATTCACATACTTCTTCAATAGCCCAAGGAGAAAGGTTGTCTTTACATGCATCTAGTGTAGATTCCATCCTATGGAAGAGGCAAGAGATATGATAGCTCTGTTGGAGGTATACCTTGCCACCGAGCAAAGGTTTCATCATAGTCTTTTCCCTCCTTTCCGAGAACCCTCTGGCCATTAATCTTGCCTTATATTTATCCACGCCCATCCTCTGCTGCATGTTTGATCTTGTACACCCATTTTGAGGTTACCACCGATTTCTCTTTAGGTTTAGTACAATTTCCCATACTTCACTTTTCATAATGGACTGGTGTTCTCCACCATAGATTCTTCCATTGTCCCTTTTATCTCCTTTCTTCAAATGTAGTAGGTTCTTCATCTAGAAGTTTTGTCATGTATACTACATAACTTGAGAATCTTTTCGGTCTTTTCTCTTCCTAGATGTTCCTTCTGAACCTTGATTCTTTATGCGTCCTGTAATGTGGCTTCAAGCCAAGCTGGTTTTTTCTTGTTCTTTGGCATATTATTTGGATCAATGTTCTCACATGGCTCCATAGGATGATCAGTTGATCCTTTTCGTTATTTTAATTTTCTCAGGTTTTCTTCATTTGGTTCTTCAATTCTTCTTCTTCTATAGTTTCTTCAATAGATTTTCAAGGCCATCCTTCATTGAATGTTACCCCGCTACTTCTATCTTGTGTTGTTCTCGAATATATATTCTCAGAGGGATTTTGATGAATCACTATATCCCACTGATATCCCCTTCTTTCCTGAGGGTTCTGGTTTATTTCTTTTATCTTTAGGAATATGAGAATAAACTTGACACCAAATATTCTTAAGTTTTCTACTAGGTTTCTTACCCAGAATGCTTCTTCTGATGTCATGTCCTTCAATATGCAATGAGGGATTATGTTCTATATGTATATTGCCACGAGGATTTGATTAGATTCATGATTATAATGCAATGAACTCCTTCTAGGTGTATTCTCCTCCATTATCTATTCTTAATGTCTTGATCTTCTGTTTGTAAGGTTTTCTATTTCTGCCTTGAATTCTTGGAACTTGTCATCATCTTTGGACTTCAAAAGAGGGTACAACCATGTTCTTGAATAGTCATCTATGAATGTTACGCAGTAGAGAGATCCTCCTAAAGATAAGGACCTGCATTGGACCACAAACATCGAAAGTGTATTAGATCTAGGGTTTCCTTAAATATGTTGTTGCTACTTGGGAATGGTTTCTTGATATTCTTCCCAAGGGCATAACCCTTGCAAATTCCCTTCATGTGTAGACTCTAATTCGTATCCCTTCAACCATCTTTCCTCAGGAAGATGATAATCGATAAGCATGAGGGTACCTTCTATGCCAAATCTCATTAGGGTTGACTTCATCATGTACTAGGGCCTCCTTCATTTTGTTCTAGTAGTTCATACTGCATTCCCTTCACATCTTCCAATAACCCTAGCATCTTCTATGCTGGAATCTTTATGCCATGATAACACCTTTTCATCTATGAAGGCTATTCTGTTTCCTTTGTCTTCTAAACATGATATTGATACAAGATTCTTTTCTAAAGCAGGTACATATAAAACATTGCTTAAGTGAACATGATTACCTGATTCCAATTTGACGGAGGCTTGTCTAAATCCTTCGATGGGGTAGGTGCTTTTGTCTCCAAGCTCCACTTTGTATGATGTCTTTCTCTCATTTAGATTTGATAGTCTAGATTGATCTCCCATAATGTGCCTGGAAGCTCCACTGTCGATTATCCACATATCATCTTCAATTGTCCTGGTAAGTGCTGAGTAGTGTAAGAGACTGATTGTTTCAGACATGTCTTCGGTTGACTGATAATTGGTCATGCCTTGATCCAAAACTTCAACTTCATCATTTATTTCTTCTGAGAAAGTCAATAGGTGTGCTGAGTTAGGGCACATCTGAATATCTTCTCCTTGAGCTTAATGCTCCATCACAAGGTGTTGGATCTGAGAATTAGGGTTTCTGCAACTGCTACTGCTAGTAACCCTAGCTGCAGTGCTTTGGAAGCTGCTCCTGCTAGTAACCCTAGCGGCAGTTCCTCAATGAGCTCAATATCTAGAGGCTATGTTTCCTTCCAGCGTTTTAGGTTGACTGAAGGGTTGTGGGCCCATAACTTGTTAGAATATAGAATATTGTGCTTGTTTTACCATTGACGATACCCTCGTCACCCAACCACTGGCCGAAGCCACCCTCCAAGCACCTTGACCTTGATTGAGAAAAGAATATTGGTAGCAATCAATAACCAAGAGAGGATAATGCACCAAGAAAGAAAATAGAAACTAAACTGAACAGATGATCCCACACAGAAGCTAGCGCACCACTTTCCAGCTCTCCCAGAAAACTTGCACACAAAACTACTGCTACCTGCAACTGCCTGCACAGATTTAGCTCTCACTGCAACTGCTGAGATGTGTAATAATGAAACGGGTGCCCTGTATTTATAGTGGACTGGCTAGTCTAACTGGGGCTGACTTGTCCTTCTGGGCATGAATAAATTCAATTTTAATGTATTTGTTCAGCCGACAACTTGTCTAGGGTTTCCTTCAATTCTTTGCTTCCTTCCGGAGGATTCTAGTCTCGTCATAGGTCACAATAGAGGTTCATACCTTTCAAAGCGACCATAATATTAACACCTATATCATCTTTAAACTTCTAGCTATATTCCCAGGCTGATTCACCTTCCCTTTGTTGAATTTTGGACAACTCAGACAGAGCTTGTCGTTCTGACTGAGGTATCTTAAACTCCGTTATGAACTTTATCCGTACCTTTTCAAGTGTAAACTCTTGACCTTGCACTCCTGGTACTCCTAGCTCAATGGCCTTCATGTACCATTTGAGAGCATGACCTCTCAAAGTAGTATGGAACTCAACCAATTTATTCGCATCCAGAGCACCTCTTGACCTTTAGATTTCTTCACATAAGAACCAATGTTTCTCAACATCCTCGTCTCCTTACTCCAGAATTATGGGTATCGAGAAATCCAACCTCCCACATTACCATCCATTGTTTATCTTACTACTCCAACCAAAATAAAACCTAATGGCCATGATTGTGATCTACTAGGGGCTCTCAATATCCTCCCAGTATTCGCGCTTCTCGATTGCGGCTGACTGACTAACTGTAATGGAACAAAAATAACATAAGAAGGTAGTATAGAATTTACCACTTGTATAGAAGACACTTGGGGTATGGGCGATTTGGGGTTGGTACCACTGGCTTCAGGATGGGTTTCCTTTATATGATGGGTCTCGTTCTCATCCTCTAGAGTGGTCTCTTCAGTCGAATTCTTGATCTTTCCTGACATTAGGGTTGAATCTTCTATCTCTTCTTCAATATCTATGTCGACTTCCTTTTCCCTTGCTTCTACACCTTCTTCTCCTTGTCCACCCTCTTGGGGAGTTCTTTCTCTCTGTGCTTCTCTCTCACTTAATCTTTGACTCACCATTCTTTACTATCTTCTCATATTTCACAACTCTTCCATCTGTTCTTCCTCTACTTCTTGGACTGTTTTACTGCTTTCTTTATCTTACAGCACCACCACTTCTCAACTATGGAGGCTCTTTTCAAGGCTTGCTCATCTCTTGAGTCCATATCTTATTTCTCCTCTGTTTTTCAAATAACCCTCTTCCCTATCTCAATCCATGACTCTGCCCCAAACTCACCCCACCCCAAGAGAGGGTTTTTACACTGCCATCTAAGTCGAGCACATAGTCAACATCCCCTCTTCCATCAAGAAAACCTTTATCCATAGGGGGATTTCTCTCAACAGTCTTCCCTTTGCGTATTTCTTGAAATCCGCTTTTGCCCATGAAAACAATTGGTGATTCTTAGCTGTAAACTCGATGATGTATCCTTCCATTGTTGAATTGACCCAGAAATTGATTTCTCACGTTACTGGATGATCCAGCCAATAAAGTGTTGCGATATTTTTTGTATCCCAAGCGCAGGTCTTCTTGACTCATTCTTGGAATTCCGGAGCTTCTTGGAGCCTATCTATCTAGTCGAAAAGTTCTTCCAGGAACTTAACCCAGAATATCTCATACTGGTCACTCGATCTTTCTGAGTAAAAGACTACCTCTCGTGTATCTTTCATAGATTTTCCTCTCAACTTTTCTTCTTTCCATATAAGGAGTCACAATTTCTCTCCCACCACTAGTGAATATCATATCTGTGAATCCGCGGAAGCATCCTCCCTACATGTTCCCTCTTAACCTAAGTTCCAACAATGAAACCATTTTGTTGGCGCAAAATCGATCAAACTAGGGTCCTTCTTAGGTTACCAACAAAAGGCGCTGAGTAGTCTAGAGCGCTGGCATTTTCATCTCCTCCAAAGAGAATAATTCTCACCCGAAGAGAAACCAATACAAGAAGATAGGGAAGGGAAAGGAGAATACTTAGGTGGGTTTCCAAAACCTTAAAGATTCACCATGATCTTGTGCAATATAGATTAACCATAGAACTGATCTGAACTTGTTCATAACTGGAAATAATGACACTCAAGTTGCGAAAGCATTTGTAAACAGAGTCAAAATATTGATCTTATAGAGAATAAATAAGTACTGTAAGGAGACAATTCATAAGCACGCACATAGAATGACACCAACACAATTTGGCCATATGAAATAGATAAGTAGTATGAATTATTGAACCATCCCAGCAACCAATCTGAATACATCAATTTTAATATGGAAACAACAGAAAATGGTCGACTACCTTTTTCTGGATGTCTTGGCTTCTAAGAAATATGATATCTCTATGTCCCATCAATTTTATCGAAAGAAGACACATACTAATAGATATCTCAATGATAACTCTCACTATCATCCTACACAGAATATTGGCATCATCATTACTATTGCAACTCAAGTTTTTAATGTTTCCAATGAAGAACACTTGGACTAAGTAATAAAACATATCCTTGATGTGTTCAAGAAAAATGGCTACCATGAGATCCAAATAACGAAAATCATCCACAAAGCACAACAAAGGAAGAGATGAACACATGATAATCAAACACAATGCTAGGATTTTCGGGGGGCAAACAATGCAGCTGAATTGACCAAATTGGCAAATTTTCAAATTTAATTCATCGATTTGGATGAATTTGGTAACTATGGCCGAATTTGGTCACATAATCCAATTACCTGCAATTTGTTTGTTATTATAGAAGCAGTTTGTAATATAAATACACCATAGTTAACCCTAGTATCTACCACAACAATAAATAAATGAACCTGTGCTTAAAGGACTCCTAGAAAAACTCCAGTCCTCCAGAATGCCCTTGTTGTCCTTCTGTCAGCTCCCCTTTGTCCTTGGTCTACACTATGCTGATAGATCTAGGGTTCAACCCTTCTCCAGGAAGCAATTGCAAGGTTCAACCCTCCTCACAAGGGTTGCTAGGGATGGAATGACACCTTAGAACCTCCTTTCAAAGATGGAAAACCCCACCAAACCCTCAAGCAGCATCTACAAGGAATGTAGTAACCCTTGGCCTGTATGGTAGTGTCAATGAATCTTCCTCATCTCAACAACAGAGTGTGGATTTCTAGCTGGTAAATTATTCTCCTTCAGTGCACCTTTCTGCAACCTCTGAACCTCTGAACAAGCGCATATAGGTATTTTACTTCCGTCCCAGCTGACCTCAATGCATTAAAACATGCCAAATAATGTTTGTAATGTGAAGCGTGTAAATGCATTAATATTTATTCAATAAAATATTTCCTTCATTTATTATAATTATTGGATAATGGGATAGAACATTAATTCGATGCTCGATAACCAAGACAATTTTGAATTTTGGGCAGCTGGGGTAGAGATTACGTGTAGAGTATACACAATATATTACTAAAAATATGTGACTATCTCCAAATTATATAATAAAAAATTAACGTTGATCATCAACTACTCCGCCACTTTCTCCTGACTCTAATCTAGACAGGTGATCGGGCCCTACATTTCATCTTCCAGGTTTAATGATCACCTCAAATGAAAATTCCTGAAACAGTAACAACCATCAACAAATTATTCCTTCTAGAACAGGTTTTTTAACTAGATATTTTAATGCAGAATGATCAGTAAACAACTTAAAATGAGATCCTAACAAATAATGTCTAAACTTATGTAGAGCGTAAATCATAGCTAATCCAAACCTTTATGTGGTTGTATAGTTGCGCTCAACTTGCGACAACTTCCTGATAGCAAAATAGATGGGATGATCCATGGCTCCATCTCCTGGTTGTGCTAAGATGG
Source organism: Picea sitchensis (assembly GCA_010110895.2). NCBI lineage: Eukaryota > Viridiplantae > Streptophyta > Pinopsida > Pinales > Pinaceae > Picea > Picea sitchensis. The sequence goes on from SNQJ01S0055875.1 coordinate 36,031, forward strand.
ATCTCAGGGAAATAGCTTATGTGTCTACATTCACATGAAATTCGTTTTCCTAGTTCTAGAATATCATAATAGGTGTTGTGCTAAGATTTTCCTTCAGGATATCGAATGCTTTATCACACTCTGGAGTCCACTGGAACACTTCGGATTTCTTTAGTATATTTTCTATATGTGTAGTAATGTTTGCATATCTTCTGATAAACCTATGATAATACCATGTTACCATGTGTGCCCCAGCATGCAGCACAATTTCTTAGCACTCGTAGGTGGAGGCATGTTCACAATAACTGCAACTTTGGTTGGGTCTACCGGTACTCCTTCTCAAAATACTATGTGGCCTAACAAATTTCCACGTGGCACACAGAAGATACAATTTATGAGGTTTAACTATATCTGCAATTATCTAGATCTGTCAAACATCAGACATAATAGCGCTACATGTTCCTTCAACAGACTTTATATCGTCCAATCATCCATATAAAATTTTATAAATGTGTGGATGAATTCTCGGAAAGTTGTTATTACAATCCTGGAAAAAAATACATGGGTGTTCTTTAGGCTGAAGGGAATCACATTATATGAAAATGACCCCCAATTATGTTATGAATGTGGTCTTATTTTTGTCTTCTTAAGTAATCCTTACTTGGTGATACCCAGAAAATCCATCTATAAATGAGTAAGATTCTTTCCTCACAACTTGTTTTAGCACCTCAAAAATAAAAGGTGTTGGGAAAGGGTCATGCACACATGAATAATTAAGGCTTTTGTAGTCTACATAGACCCTAATGTCCTATGTGCCTTTCTTTCTCTAGATGACTATTGGTCGAACCCATTCTACTTCTCCCACTGCAAAAATGAGTCCAGCTTCCAGCATCTTGTCTATTTCCCTCTTAACCTTCTCTTTCACTTTGGGGTTAAGGAAATATGGTATATTCCTTACACGCTTTGATCCTAGTTTTAGTTCAATTTTCATCTCTCCCATAGCTCCTTTAATCCCTTTTAGCTCTGAAAATGCCTTTGGTAACAAGTCCTCATACTCTTGCAATAGGCTATGTATTTATTGGCTAGTTTGCTCATCCCATTAATATCCTACCATATCTATCTTAGGTTGTTTTTTGGTCCCTATATCGACTTTGTGCAACTTTAATGGATAATTATAAGAACCATCAGTTTGGCTGGGTATAATTTTTTGTATTTATATGCTTCCTTCTATTTCCTTAGTGGCTAAGTTTCTCAATTCTTCTAAATCATTATGTTTTCCAAATCCTTCAAATCTTATAGAATTATATAGGTCTCTTGTTCAAGTTTAGGTGAAGGTTAGACTGAATTTCTTGGCTATGCTTTTCACATACCACTAGGTCTGATTTCCATTCACCAGTATCTGTAAAAACGAATTCTTTAATTCTTTGCAGGACTACTTTAAGCTCAGGGGACTTAATTGTAAACAAGAAGTCCTTGCAAAATTGATCTATGAATGTTTTCTAGTGGCTGGTATTTCTTATGGCTTCTTCATGTGTGTACCAAGATTTCGGAATTGGACCTAGTGAATGGGGAAATACTTGAAACCAGAAGCGAGGTGGTATTTCCACAACTTGCCACTGTCCCACGCATTATTCAATATGTTATTTAGGATTAGACTATCCATTGAACAATTGCACAACTTGGAAATTCATCTGCATCTTTGATTCTAGATGCTCCTTATCTTGAAATATATATCGGATAGCTTGCTTCACATCGTCCCAGTTCTCAACTAGGGCTTTGTGATTAGTCCACCATCTGACAGGGGTGTCTTGAAGGGATAAATCCAACACTGATATCCTTTGATCCTCTGCTATATTTTATTCCATACTGACCAGGAAAATATCAAGTTCTGAGGTAACATCATATATCGAGTGTTCTCTGACCTCAGTTCCAATCCATCTAGTTTCTCTGACAATTGCGCATCTTCTTGAAAATATTTCATATGAACCTTGCTGCCAACTGTCAAATGCCAGTTCTGAATCTTTGTCCACTAATTGTATGCTCCTCCAACTTACTGATACATCAGCAGTAGGATTTATGTAGTCTTTTCTCATTCCTACTATTACAGTGTACAACTGATCCAAGTCTTCTCCCTCCATATTGTTGTCTGTTGGCTTCATGTATCGAGGGCCTACATATGGATACAAGGGTTGAATTACTTTTATTCTATCTGCCTCAAATTTCATCGTGTATTTATTTAGGTCAATCACCACATAGTTTTCATAAGCCCAATCAATACCAATTAGTGTGGGATAAGGGTCCTTATCCCCCATGATTTTGATCACCTTAAAATCAGCTACAGTCTTCACTCCTGCAACATCTATTTCCACATTATCCAGTCTTCCTATTGGAAAAATAAAAAATTAATTGGCCATTATTAGCTGGATTGGGGAATATGTCAACTGGGGTTTTCCTAATGCTTCCCAAGTATTTTTAGGAAGTATGTTAACATCAGATCTTAGATCTGACATGACATCATTAATATCAAACTCATGTAGTTGGGCTTCTAATCTAAACTCTATTCTAGTTCATACTTTCCATATTTGTACTCTTTGAGTATTCCTCTTGGGAAGATTAGTCCTTATTCTCATTTCTGGAGATTCTTTAGTTCCTAGGACTAGGTATAGTGCATTGCACAACTTTTCTGTCAATTGGTCATTCCCGAGAATATCATAAAATAACTGAAACCAAAGGTCAACTAAATTTTGTGACTACTCTGGTTGTCTCATCGAGACTATAGGGTTTCTGAGTGCAGGAGGTGACGCGGGGACTTGCACGATCTTAGGGTAAACAATAGGCTGAGGAGGTTTCTCTTGCATCTCAAGGTCGGAGATATTCTGAAATACTTCTATGGAATTTTTAAAGAATAGCTTATGTTCTAGGGGATCATACCTGTCCTCCTTAGGTGCCTCTTTCTAGATCTGAGGTAAATTATCAGCATCTGCACCAGTATTTTCCTCTCCTTGAGTAATGATATTAATGTTGGGAAATTGTCCTCTAATAACTCTCTTTATCTCTGAACTGATGAGGTTAGTTCCTGTTTGACGTACCTGATCTTCCCATTTTGCAATTAGTTTTGGGCAGTCTTCAGTTGCATGCCCATTGTTTCTGCAGTGTGAGCACCATGGTCACCTTGGATGAGGAAAATCTATAGCCATGTGGCCTTGATCATCACAATTGTAGCATATACTTGGTCCTCTTCCCCTAGTCCTTCCTCTTATGAAATCTCCTCTAGCTCCACCTCCTCAACCTCTTCCGGGTCCCTGAGGGGTTTCATTCACCCTGAATGATGTTCGATCCAGTCTATCTACAAGTTCATCCAATGCTATACACTGATTTGTAGCATGTGTGGTAGATGCGCAAAACTCACAATGCACATTATTCAGTACTTTTCAATACTTTTGAATATTGGGGCATTGTCTTGGCCCATTCCCATGGATTCGACAAATATTGTAATACGCAATTTATGGTGTTGCTTGATTACCTGGAAAAGCATGATATGGGGTTGGGGTATGGAATGGTAAATTTGTGGATACTTGTGCAACTCCTCTGGTGGGTCCTGGTGAGGGTCCCATTGGACTCTCAGGAGGTCCCATTCCCCTCATCCATGGACATTCGTTCACCAGATGTCCTTCTGCGTAGCATCCGGTACACCAAACTTGTTGTCATCATGGTCCGAGTATCGTCAATTCTTGAATCTTCTCTGTAAGCGCAGATATTTTCCCTTGTAGTTGCACCAAATTTGCATCTTTTGGGGGTCTGGTCACTCTTAGGCTCCCTAGATATCCTTTCATGGCTGTAATCTTCATTGATTTCTCCAAGGCATCTATCAAAGTGGTTATCCGTTGTTGCGTTAACGTAATCCATGTCAAAGGTAGCAATCCCTGGATATATCATTCTCTTTGATGTTCTTCATGGATTGGATGTGCAAACCTCCCTATATCATCTTTAAACTTTTGGCTATATTCCCAGGCTGATTCACCTTCCCTTTGTTGAATTTTGCACAACTCAGACAGAGCTTGTCGATCTGACTGAGGTATCTTAAACTCTACTATGAACTTTATCCGTACCTTTTCTTGTGTAAACTCTTGACCTTTCACTCCCGGTACTCCTAGCTCAATGGCCTTTATGTACCATTTGAGAGCATGACCTCTCAAATTAGTATGGAACTCAACCAATTTATTCGCATCCAGAGCACCTCTCAACCTTCAGATTGCTTCACATAAGAACCAATGTTTCTCAACATCCTCGTCTCCTTACTCCAGAATTATGGGTATCAAGAAATCCAACCTCTCGTGTTACCATCCATTGTTGATATTACTGCTCCAACCAAAATAAAACCTAACGGTCATGATTGTGATCTACCAGGGGCTCCCAATATCCTCCAAGTATTCACGCTTCTCGGTTGTGGCTAACTGACTGACTGTAATGGAATAGAAATAGCATAAGAAGGTAGTATAGAATTTACCACTTGTATAGAAGACACTTGGGGTATGAGCGATTTGAGGTTGGTGCCACTGGCTTCAGGACGGGTTTCTTTGATATGATGGGTCTCGTTCTCATCCTCTAGAGTGGTCTCTTCAGTCAAATTCTCGATGTTTCCTGACATTAGGGTTGAATCTTCTATCTCTTCTTCAATATCCATGTCGACTTCCTTTTCCCTTGCTTCTACACCTTCCTCTCCTTGTCCACCCTCTTGGGGACTTCTTTCTCTCTATGCTTCTCTCTCACTTAATCTTTGACTCACCAGTCTTTCCTATCTTCTCATATTTCACAACTCTTCCATCTATTCTTCCTCTACCTCTTGGACTGTTTTACTGCTTTCTTTATCTTATAGCACCACCACTTCTCAAATATGGAGGATGTTTTCAAGGCTCGCTCATCTCTTGAGTCCATATCTTATTTCTCCCCTTTTTTTCAAAGAACCCTCCTCCCTCTCTCAAGCCATGACTCCACCCCAAACTCACCCCACCCCAAGAGAGGGTTTTTACGTTGCCATCTAAGTCGGGGACATAGTCAACATCCCCTCTTCCATCAAGAAAACATTAATCCATAGGGGGATTTCTCTCAACAATCTTCCCCTTGCGCATTTCTTGAAATCCTCTTTTTCCCATGAAAACAATTGGTGAGTCTCAGCTGTAAACTCGATGATGTATCCTTCCAATGTTGAATTGACCTAGAAATTGATTTCTCGCGTTATTGGATGATATAGCCAATGAAGTGATGAGATATTTTTTGTATCCCAAGCGCAGGTCTTCTTGACTCATTCTTGGAATTCCAGAGCTTCTTGGAGCCTATCTATCCAATCGAAAAGTTCTTTTGAGAACTTAACCTAGAATATCTCATACTGGTCACTTGATCTTTCTGAGTAAAAGACTACCTCCCATGTGTCTTTCACAGATTTTCCTCTCAACTCTGCTTCTTTCCATATAAGGAGCCACAATTTCTCTCCCGCCACTAGTAAATATAAGATCTGTGAATCCGTGGAAGAATTCTCCCTACAGGTTCCCTCTCAACCTAGGTTCCAGCAACAAAACCATTTTGTTGGCACAAAATTGATCAGACCAGGGTCCTTCTCAGATTACCAACAAAAGGCACCGAGTAGTCTAGAGTGCTGGGATTTTCATCTTCTCTGAAGAGAATAATTCTCACCCGAAGAAAAACCAAGACAAGAAGATAGGGAAGGGAAAGGAGAATACTTAGGTGGGTTTCCAGAACCTTCAATATTCACCATGATCTTGTGCAATATAGATTAATCACAGCACTAATCTGAACTTGTTCATAACTGGAAATAATGACACTCAAGTTGCAAAAGAATTTGTAAACAGAGACAAAATATTGATCTTATCAAGAATAAAGAAGTACTGTAAGGAGACAATTCATAAGCACACACACATAATGACACTGTAATTTCAAAATTTTAGGTCCTTCCATATATATTATCAGTAGAGTTTCTTGGATACAATCTCAGAGCTACAAATCGATTCTCTGTTACAAGCTTCTTGCTCTGGAATCATGTCACAAAGATCTATCTACCCTTTTCCCCGAAAAATGTATACAAATTACAATCACATAACCTTTAATCTGTGTGCGCACTCGATACCCTCTATGACAAAGCCCTACAAACAAGCAACTACACCCAACCATACCCAACAATAACAACCAACCCTTTTACAATAATATGCATCTCATATATAGGCTGAGTGGGATCTTCTGGCTTTGGCCTCCGTGTGCTTTCTTGTTCTTGTTATGTTTTAACTGCTTTTTCCTTGCTGTCATTACGCTGTCCCTTTTCGCAACCATTTTTTGTTTTTTTGCTTGCTCCACTATCCAACTCTTTTTTATCTTGCACAACTCGTGTTTGACCAAAATTGGGACTATAGTCCTACTTGCGCAACATCAAACCAAAAATGAAGCGCCCAACAAAGGAAATGAATGGAAATGCAATGCATGGCATGGCATGGAAAGGTAAGGAAATGCATGGCATGGTAAGGCAAGTCAATGAAAGGCATGGTTGTAATAAAAATAGGATCGCAGAGTAATAAATTAAAAGAAATGTGGAAATAAAACATAGAAGATACAAAATACAATAGAGACACAGATATACGTGGTTCACCCATTGTGGGCTACATCTACCAGAGAAATTTCCAGGTCCTTCCTTTTTATTATCCAACAAAATGAAGGGATACAAACTAACACACCCGCTATAACTTCCTCTTCTTTCCCTTGTAGCCTTCTCTCTCAGAATACAATATTCGCAATAATACACAGCCGCAATATAATTCCCTCATAAGAGATGGTTTACTTCTAGGGTAAAAACCCTAAAATAAAAAAATTTATAAGATTTGCGACCTTATAATGAATGGTCCAGATTGACTATGAAATTACAATATTTTACAAGGCAATTTTTCGTAAAATTTCACTTCGGGGGTGTTGCGTCGAATCCCCCACCAGGGGGAGCTATAAAAATTGTCACTACCCCCCCCCC
>SNQJ01S0055875.1:43046-72054 GCA_010110895.2 Picea sitchensis
TCGAATGGAAGGCTGAGCTCTTTTCAAGATGAATGGAACTCTCATTGTCACAGTAAAACCTGTTATTCTCCTGCTTCTTTCCCAATTCCTCCATAAACCTCTGTAACCAAATCATCTCTTTACTAGCCTATATAGCAACAACATACTTTGCCTCTGTTGTTGAAAGTGAAACAACATTTTGTAGTTTTAAAATCCAACTTACTGTTGTTCCACCTACAATAAAAACATACCCTGTGGTGCTCCTCCTTCTATCTTTATCACCTACCATATCTGAATCAACATATCCCTGTAGAACACAGTCTGAACCTCCAAAACATAATTCATGCGTAGAAGTACCTCTCAAATACAGGAGAATCCACTTTACTTCCTCCCAATGTTCTTTACCTGGATTTTTCATATTCTTACCTACAAATTCCACTGCATGTGAAATATATGGTCTTGTTCAAACCATCACATACATCAAGCTACCAATTGTTGATGAATAAGGGACCCTGGACATGTATTCCATCTCCTCTTGTGTCTTGGGACAAATTTCCTTGGTTAATTTGAAATGGATGGCCAAAGGTGTACTAACTGGTTTGAATTCTGAATTTTGAACCTCTCCAACACCTTCTCTATGTACTCACCCTAAGACAATTTCAATTTGTGATTTTTCCTGTCTCTTGTTATTCTCATACCAAGGATTTTCTTTGCAGCACCAAAATCCTTCATCGCAAATGAATTAGTTAATTTCTTCTTGAGAACGTTTATATCCTTCATATTAGATCCTGGAACAAGCATGTCATCTACATACAATAGAAATATAATATAGCTACCATTTTCTATCCTTTTAAAATAAACACAATGATCAGAATGACATCTACTAAAACCTTTTTTTGTCATAAACCTATCAAACTTCAAATACCACTTCCTTGGAGCTTGCTTTAGGCCATACAATATATTCTTCAACCTGCATACCAAATTTTCCTTCCCTTTGATCTCATACCCCTATGTTTTATGGGACAAATTGGTAAGTGCAGACACAAACAGATCTCCCTAGTTTCACCTCGAAACTAGAACAAAATAAGACAGAATATAAAACTTTCCCTGAGTTTTAATTGTCAAGCATACTAACTAACAAGAGATAAATGGTATACCTTTTAAACATCGTTGTTCCTCTATAGTGTCATCCTAGCTCCATTCTAAGGCTTATGGGATTCTAAACCTGTAAAAAGACAAAAGCCAACGAAGTGAAAGAAACAACGTATACTCAACAAAACCTATGTATGTGATCAAGGAGTCATACAATAAAATAAGACCAATTTTATGGGAAATAAATATATCACTGTATTAAAGATATGAAAAGGGGAATACAACCAATGCCTTGATTTCATAAGTTCCCTTCCAACCATTCCTTGATTCCCATACACTTCTTGCTCCAAGGATTCTGAGACCAACAATCTATCTTGACAAAGCAATGCCCAAAGCTACAAAAATTACTCAAGCTCACACCAAAAGCTAGCCAACTCAATCCAACTAAATTTTCCCATGAGAACTCTTCTCCTTTTATAATCTGAAAAGGATAGGGTGAGGAGGCTAGGATGATCCCAAGAGATCAGGGATGTGACTCATATCCAAACTGATCAGAGGCTAACTCACCCTCGAAGCTTCTATTCTAGAAGAATCGAGAAGATTTTATTTTTCCTCCGTATAAAAATCATCACACCCTTAATACTGAAAAAAAATGTGATGATGTCGCAAGCCACTGTGGTGCAACCTATGATTATCCTAGATCATCGCACCCTTAACACTAAGCAAGGTGCGACGATCCATTTTTCTAAGGTTTTTGACAAAGGAAAAGTATAATTCCATCTCTCTAGGAAAATGTATCTTCATTCTTCTTCAGGGATTTGGGCCATTGATCCTTCTCAAGACAAAGGATAGGTTTACATAATTCACGGTCATAAGGGTGACAAAAATAATGTGTAACATAGATCCCCCAAAATATGAAGTTAGAATAGAGTGATAGCTGAAATACTTTATCGAGTGTGTGTAGGGAACAAGGAACATGTCAGTTGGAAACCTGCCAACAAATAAGGAAATACAGTACAATAATATCTTCATCATTGAGGTAGGAATTCCCATACTCAGAATACAAATGACTCAAAGCATAAATGCCAAGATGCAAAGATCCATGTCAAGTAAGACAGGTCATGGCCACCAAACATACACTATCAATCCATGCCATTATGACTCAAATCTGAACATAGCCACCAAAAATACATTGTGGATCTATGTGTTAAAGACTTAGATTTGAACACAGCCATGAGACATACACTATCGATCTATGCAACAATACAATATGAATATACTCCAATGCAACTTGAATCTATTAAAAAATATCCATGGTCTTCATCTCCACCACTTTATAGTATGAATCTAACCATACGAATATATGTGTTGAAGTCGAACATGGGTGAAACCACTTGATTACCAGTCATTAATGAATACCATTAACAAGTGCGAGGAGAATCACCATTAATGTCAATGACTCCCAAGGTACACTAGTACAATCCAACGGATGTGAATGCATGAGTTGAAGTCAAACACTAGATGGAATCTTCCAATCATGGGCCATTAATGAAAACCTAATATCGAAAGAAAGGAAACCTGCCATTAAGGTATTCAAGTTCCAAGGTACTAATTAGTTTCTAAGTCTTGTTCCCAGATAATTTTCTGAAGTTGACAAGAAAAGACTCGTAACAGGAGGGCTTTGATGTATCCCCCATCAATGACACGAAATATGTAAAATATTTGAGGTAGATCAGAGTATGAAGTGATTCGAAACTAACACAGGGATGGCTGACATGGTAGAAGATTTATAACTATAGATGGTCGACTCAATAGAAGGCTCGTTTAGGTTGGACTTCTCTTGAACATATGAACGACACGACAATGGTCTTGGTAGCATTGACTCAAGGGTGACCCAACATATGAATTTGTGGATGGTCAGATGAGAGACAAATGGATTTCCCAACCTGGATACAATTATGAAGTGGGATGTCATGTTCAAGAGTGACTATTACTACCACTAACACAAATACAGAGACACAATTCTTTCCTATTTTTCCCCAACCATTTCTAGCGAGCACCTCTTTATTTTTACGCAAGCTTGAGGATAACATATGCTTGTTGATGTAAGCTCATCCTTCAGAAAAGTCCGTCAGAGTATGTTTAATGAACCCTAAGAAGGAGTGGTTCGATCCCATATGGGTATTTCGATGTTTGTTTAATGAGTCCAAAGAGAGAAAACTCAGGGTTTTTCAATTTTAGAGAGTCTGAAAAACACTTAAAGAGAACTCCATAAGGTCCTTTTTCATAGATTAATATGATGAGACCGAAAAAGTGATAATCTACCACTCATTAGATGTTTTCTTCAAATACTTTTATAAGCGTGAAAAGAACAAGGTCGCTTGGCAATATTTTCATGTTTAGAGAGTCTAAAAAGAGCTTAAAGGGAACTCCAGAGGGTTCATTTTTTGTATAACCTTTACGAGTCCGAAAAAGTGATAAACATTTACTCGGTTACATTCTCATTGATTTACAAGCATGAGAAAGAACAAATACTAAGCTCAGTATTGTTTTCATTTTTATGCAAGCTTAAAACAAAACAAAACTATGCTTGGGATAGATTTTATTTTTCACAAGATTAAAACTAAACAAAACTATGCTTGGACCTGGTTTCATTTTTACATAAGCTTGAACTAGAGGAAACTATGTTTGAGGCTTCCCAACGCATAATCCAGGGATGGTTGGTACTTATCCCATATCTTAAGAAGCTAGAGACTTAACTTCAAAATGAAGTCTAGAGGATGTAAGCATTGCCCCCCAAGCTTCGTTTCATCCAACTACAAAGGAGAATGAAATGAAGCTTCAAATAGTAGATGAAGGACTTGAATCAAATAGAGAAGGGGAAAAATCTATTTCATTTTTTAATGAGATTGACATAGGAATATGAACTATGCTCGAGAATCTAGGTTCAATCCCTAGACCTCTATTTCATTTTTAAATGATCTTGACACGAGAGAAGAACTATTCTCGTAACCTTTGTTTCATTTTTTAATGAGGTTTCCACAGGGATGCAAAAACTATCCTCACAGCTAGTTTCATTTTTTAACGAGCTTGAAAGCATAAAACCATGCTCAAATCTTTCTTCTTGATCATGTCTTCCAAGAGGACAATGCTTTGGAAGGACACCATGTCAAGGGACAAAACTCGATCATGGCTTCCAGGAGATCTTCACTGGATGGAAGAACAACATTCTGGAAAGACACCATGTTGAGGGTCGCGATAGGAGTAAAGATATCAAGCTCTAAATACCCTATCAAAGAGATAACCATGTCAACTATCGTATCTAGGTCATAGGGGACTGAGCTCACATTGAGAGACTCATCTTCATCAACAGCTAAAGTCATGGGAGACAATGCCACATAATTGACCTATGATGGGTGATATTGTCTGCATATACGAACCATTTAGGGAGGTCATTGAGTTAGGACCAACGAATGAAAGTTGATCAATAGTCACAATTCTTCCATCATGAGGGAAATATATCACATGAAAAAGAGTGGACACAATAGATTTCATGGCATAGACATAATATCGCCCAAGCATTAAATCGAGATCTAAGGGGTCTTGGACTACTATAATGTCAATAAAGACAGTTTTCCCTCCCAAAGTTATAGGAAACTGAGGAAGGGTCCCTAAAGGTTGATTGGTTCTTCTATTAAAATCTAAGATACTCTGTGTAATCGGCACAAGCTAAGGATAACCCAAATCTTGCCAAGCAATAGAGGACATAATACTAACAGACTAACCTTCGTCTATTAGCATCTGAGGAACGTCCTGACCACAAACTTGTACTGTAATCTTGAAAGGAATGTGAGAGGGAATATGAGGTCCAGTTAGCGCACCCCAATAAAAAATGATGGCCTCATTACTTGGAGGAGGCTCCATGGGAGAAGGAGGAATTCCCCTTAGCACGGTATATTTTGTATCAACGAGAAAAACATGGGCAACATCGTGTTTCCTCTCTAGTGGGAGAATAGGATCGATTGATAATGACATCAAATTGAACACTTGGGTTTCATTATCCAAGGGGAGAACAGGATCAACAGGTGGAAATGGATCGACCGCTTGGGTTGTGCTCCGTAACGGGAGAGTGGGATCGACTGAGGATGAAATCGGATCGATGACTTTATCAACTGGTTCAACAAAGGATGTGACTAGATTGACTACCTGATCAACCAGACTGACCGACAAACGGATTGTATTGATCAGTCCATCAACTACAGGTGGGTTGAGAGTAAGGCTACGGTAAGAAGCCGAAAGTTGAGGATGGGAAACACAAATGTCTTCCAGTAATTTTGAGGCTTCATCCATACGGGGGAAATTGTGAGTTTGATGAATCCCTCCACATAACATACACAATAACTTGACTCTACTTTTCTTCTTCCCAACGATATCCTGACTAGTTGATGGGAGGTCATCAGCATGTTGTTTAGAGGCTGACAACATGGGTTGGCGAGGGTGTGTAGACCATGCTTCTATAACATTGGATACACCAGGGAAATCCTTAAGAAGATGGCTACCCTTACAAATCATGCAAGGGTACTTGGGCTTATGGGTTGTTTGGGTGATCTTGACATCATCAACACTCCTAGCATGATTAATTGTAACTAGTTGTTTTCCAACATGTCTGACAGTGGTTGGAATTGTGGACCCTTGCTTATTTTTCTTCTTATTAATCTTCCTTTTCTTCTTCTTCTTATTCACCGGGTTACTAGCTTCATAGATTTCACTCGGTGAAGAAGATGAAACGGAAGAAGACCTTGCAGGTGACGAAGATGAATAATATCTTACTAGTGAATACGGTGAAGGATCAACATGAAGTTGATGTTCTTGTGGGGAAGTGCTTGCAAATGAAGCACTAGCTGCATTCAAGATTACCTGAGTGAAAAACAACAATATCGGTAATCCATTTGTGAGACCTGGAAGGTTCAAAGTAGCGATGTGAGGAGGACCAACATTTCCATAAGAAGGAAAAACAAGAGGCTCCCTCGAAGCAGGAGTTGCTACATTCGTTGTTCTGGGAACTGACGCCATAAAAAAAAATCCCGACCTAAAGTTTGCTAGGGAAAAAATAAACAACACACGCTAAACATATAGAAAGAAAGAAAGCAAACAAAACCTTCTCACAATGAGCACACTAGTTGGTGATGAAATCCAACGTCATGGGAACAATGTAAGAAGGGGTTGAGATAGAGAGGGTGGAAAAATTACGTTTACAACCTCCTTAACGGACTTACACCCTGGTGCAAGATCCTACACATAATCGTAGGTATACGCTCCAAGGATCCCGAGTGAGTTTTTCCAACGTCAATTCCAGGTACCGTAAAGACATGCCCCTCCACAGTCACCTCATGTAAAGACCCTAAAGAGATAATCCGCTAAGGTTACCGATTAGGAGAATGATGTCTGGGGAAACATTCGACAGTCTGATCCATGCGCAAAGGTAGGGTATCTAAGTCCAAAATCAACTCGAGAAGGTCCCCATAGGATTTTCTTCTCAAGTGACCCCCAATAATATGCGCAATATCTACACTAAGACCAACAAAGCATGGTGAGTAACTCTGTTGGTCCTAATGCGACCTCATGATTGACTCTTGTGTTAGAAGGGATTCCCAAGAAAAAATGTAGCAAGTGGATTTGAGCTCTCCCTATTACGAGATACTATGTTTGTTTTCATATTTGGAAAGTTATCTTTCACACCTATTCCAAATCCCTAAAACTAATCTAATATAGGTTTGCTACTAGAAAATATAAAAATGTCTAATCAATTTTTATAAGTGCTTTATTTTAAGGTTGTTGTTTACTCAAGAGGAAAAATGGTGTGTACTAAATGATGTTTTGATTGACTCTAAATAATGCAAAGAAATGAGAATGCAAATATTTCACTTCGATGAAAGCTATATTACGAGAAGGAGAAAACATTTATCATTCCCAGATGCACAATGTCCCAAAATTTTATTAAACTCATCAATATCAATATCTTCAAGAAATGAGCCAAAGAGACTGTACACCAATACACGATTCTTGGCCCCCAATCTAATGCACAACAAGAATTCAAGACCAAAAATGCCAAAAACCATGCTATTTCACTACTTCAAATGCAAGGATGCCCCCAATCTAATGCACAACAAGAAATTAATTTTTTTTATTTCAAAGATAACTAAAAGAAAATTCAAATTTTTCAAGCTGACTGTAATCAAACCCAACAAATCACCCCAAAACCATATCTAAGATCTGGGCAAGAAAAACCATCAAAAATCATTTTTTTCCACAATCGTCGCAGGTTGTAGGATTAACACAATGAGAGGATCCTTGATCGTCGCAGGCTAGAGAAAAATATAGTGTGATGACGTCTCAATGTGTCTAAAGGAATAGTGCACAGATCCTAGATCGTTGCATTGTCTCTCAAAGCAGGGTGTGGCGATCAAAGGAAAAAAATAAAAAATAAAAAGCATGAAGGTTTTCCAGTGAAATTAAAGAGTCAAAGAGTCAATCTGGATCTCCCTGTGACTCGGAAACAAAATCCATGAAATCAAATCAAGAAATAAAAACAAACTAGGAAAACAATTTGTTCCCCAGTATGGTCGTCAATTTTTTTATCGAACAAATCGGTAAGTGCAAACACAAACATATCTCCCTAGTTTCACCACAAAACTAGAACAAAATAAGACAGAATATAAAACTTTCCCTAAGTTTTAATTATCAAGCATACTAACTAACACGAGATAAATGGCATACCTTTTAAACATTGTTTGTCCTCTCTAGTGTCATCCTCGCTCTGTTACAAGGCTTATGGGATGTTGAACCTATAAAAAGACACATTCCAACAAATTGAAAGCAACAACATATACTCAACAAAACCTATGTATGTGATCAAGGAATCATGAAATAAAATAAGACCAATTTTATGGGACAAAAATATATCAATGTATTAAATATATGAAAAGGAGAATACAACCAATGCCTTGATGTTGTAAGGTCCCTTCCAATATTTCCTTGCTTCCCATACACTTCTTTCTCCACGGATTCTGAGACCAACAATCTATCTTGACAAACCAAAGCCCAAAGCTACAAAAATTACTCAAGCTCACACCAAAAGCTAGCCAACTCAATCCAACTAACTTTTCCCATGAGAAATATTCTCTTTTATAGCTGAAAAGGATAGGGTGAGGAGGTTAGGATGATCCCAAGAGATGAGGGATGCATCTCAGATCCAAACCGATCAGAGACAAACTCACCCTCGAAGCTTCTATTCTATAAGAATCGAGAAGATGCTCTTTTTACTTCGTACAAAAATCGTTGCACCCTTAACACTAAGCAAGGTGCGATGATCCCTTTTTCTAAGTTTTTTGACAAAGGAAAAGTATAATTCCATCTCTCTAGGAAAATGTATCTTCATTCTTCTTTAGGGATTCAGGCCATTGATCCTTCTCAAGACAAAGGATAGGTTTACATCATTAATGGGCATAGGGGTGACGAAAATAATGTATAACACTATGGTTGTTGCATATAAATCTATTCATACAAATCCCCATGGAAAAACATTGTTCTTACATCTAATTGTTGAAGATGCAAATCTTCTACTACCATAAGACTTAAAATAGTCCCAATTGAAGTCATCTTAACAATGGGAGAAAACATTTCATAAAAATATATAGCTTTCTTTTGTGCAAACCCATTTACAACAAGTCTATCCTTGTACCTCATTTTTCCTCCATCTTCTTCCTTCAACCTGTAAACCCATTTATTCTGCAATGCTCTTTTTTCTGCAAGAAATTGAACCAAGTCCCAAGTCTAGTTATTTACCAAGGAATCAATTTCCTCTTTCATGCCTTGCTCCCACTTCCTTTTAGTGTCTACCTGCATTGCCTATTCATAACTTTCTGGTTCACCAAAATCAGTCAACAATAAATAGTACAATGAAGGAGAGTATCGTTCATGGGGTCTACTTAACTTGGTAGATATTCTAACAATACTTGTAGGAGATTGAGTTACATGTTTCTCTTTTTGTTGTACATTTTTAGTTTCTGGTACCTTTCGAATTTCTTTTTCAATGATCTCATCAAGAATTGTGTATTTTGGTTTTTCTTCTTCCTGATTCCTTCCCTGCAACTAATATTTATACATGACCTTCTCATTGAATATGACATATCTACTCCTAATGATTTTTTTATTTTCATAATCCCATAAGTGATCCGGGTGGATATTGGTGGCCACCCACCTATTCCAACTGGCTCCTCGTGTTTGTTTTTTGTTCAGCACGTTCTTTTGTACTACTTTGTAATTTTGGGTTGTACACTTCTAGTTTTTTCTAAAGCCCCACACATCCTCCAAGTGGATATGGGTGGCCTCTCTTCTAATCCAACTGGATTATTTTGTATGTTTTCATGTCGGCACATCTTGTTGTACTTTCAGGGCCGTTTTGGGGCACTAAACGTTTTTTTTTCTCACCATAGAAAAACTGTAGACAGAGTCGGAGTTTGATGATGGCATGTGTATCTCTATAAAATAAATTTCCAATGGGCTATCACGTGCCTAAAACAGAGGTCGTATGAAAAAGTTACGACCCTCAGAAGTTGAGGTACCAAATTACACCAACTTACCCATAGGGCCCACATAGCTTTTGGCGTTTCACCTTCTAGGGTTTGGTTTTTGGATGTATAGGGTTTTGGAATTCATGAGTAATATAAAAAAGGCCTCTGGAGCCTCATTGTAATCCATTATTCTTAGATGGATTCGCGTAGCATCCACATCTCTTCTCAGAGATAGCTACCACCATTCGAGAAAGTGTTTCAATTCTACAGTTTTACAGTTTCATCTTATTTCATTATTTAATACAAGAAATTGTTCATTGGATATTTGTGTTATTGTATATCTGTGTTTATTTTATTCATTATGTTAATCAGTTCGTTCTACTCCTAAATCCGGATCAATAAGAGATAACCAAAATCATTAACACTATATCCAATAAAGGTACACTTCTTAGATTTTTCTTCAAGCTTTGTTCTATTTTCTTTATCAATATGGACAAACTCTTCACAACCCAAAGTCTTCAAAAATGAATAGTTTACCTTTTTACCTATCCATGCCTCCTATGGAATGCCACCATCCAAATAACTTGAAGGTCCTTTGTTTATCAAGTAAACAACAACATATACAACATCTTCCCAAAACTATAAGGGAAACTCTACATGCAATCTCATACTCCTTGCACGCTCCCTGATTGTCATGTTCATCCTTTCTGACACACCATTTCCTTATGGTGTTCCTAAAACTATTTTCTCTCTACTAATCCCATGGTATGAATAGTAATCATCAAACTCCTTGTTGCAATATTCACCTCCATTGTCTGATCTAAGACACTTCAACTGTTTTCCTGTCTCATTCTCAACCAAATCTTTCTATTTCTTAAAAGTATCAAGAACATCATATTTTTGTTGAATGCAATAAATCCAAGTTTTTCTAGTTACATCATCAATACAAGTAACATAATAACGAGATCCACCAAGAGACAATACTTGATCTGGTCCCCATACATCTGTATGCACAAGCTCTAAAATTTCACTCTTCTTTTCTTTTCCAACTCTGAGAAATATGACTATCTTATGTTTTAAATAAACACAATGCTCACAGAAATCCAAATCAATTTGTTTAAGATCTGGAAACAAATTCATTTTTTGAATTATATGCATCCACTTCTCACTCATGTGTCCAAGCCTATGATGCCAAAGTGTTGTTTCCATTCCTGTAGAATCTAAAGAGATAGAAGAATCAGTATTACGAGTACATAAATACAATGTACCTACCTTCTCTCCTTTTTCTATCACCAATGATCCTTTGGTGACCTTCCATTCCTTATCTGTAAATATAGATATACAACCTTCACTTTCCAACTTCCCTTTTGAAATTAGATTTTTCCTTAAATTTGGAACATGTTTGACCTCTTTCAACAACCGTTGGTTTCCATTCTTTTGCTTTATTTTTGCATTTCCCATTCCAACAATTTTGCATGGTGCATCATCACCCAAATGAAACTGTCCAAAATCACCTTGAACATAATCTAGAAAATGGTTCCTATGGGATGTGGCATGAAATGAAGCCCCCAAATCTACTACCCAAGACTCGGAAATATTATCTACAAAAAGAATCAAATCATTTTGTAACACATAACCTATTACATTTTCTTCCTCATTTTTCTCCTACGATTCATCTCTTTGTTTATTTGGAGCTCTGCAGTATTTCTTCAGATGTCCTTTCTTCCCAAAATTCAAGCACTCTATCTTTCCCAGTCTCACCTATGATTTTCCATTGCATTTCATCGCTAAGGATAACAACAACAACATCATCAAATTTTAGAGTTTTGAACTAGAGACAAAGTTACTTACATCCATGACCAAGCTATTCCATCTTTCTATTAATGAGCACGGGAATAGAAGAGCACTGACCTCCTCATAAAATTCCACTTTTACAGAACTTAGCTGTTTACTAACCATATTAAATTCCTTTAAGTGATCTGCAACAGACCCACCTTCTGACATCTTCATATTAAATAATCACTTCATTAGAAATACCTTATTGGATGCCGAGGGTTTTTCATACAGTTTAGTCAATGTGTCCATCAACTCCTTCGTTTTCTTTTCTTTTGAAATATTGAAAGCCATCGATGCTTCCAAGCTCAACCGCATCGTTCCTAGTGCCTTTATGTCAAGAACCTATCATTCTTCATCCTTCAGGGCCATTGGCTTCTTTTCTATTCCACCCAATGGTAGGAATAGATCCTTATGATATAAATAATATCCCATCTGCATCTTCCATAACTAGTAATTTTGGACGTTAAATTTCTCGACCCTAAACTTTCCATCTTCCACCATTGCTCCCTCTCGAAATAGGAACCCTCTCTTCCTGCGAGTTACCTTTCACTATGATACCAGTTGTTATAAAAACAGGACCGCGGAGCAATAAAATAAAACAAATGAAAAAATAAATAACAAAAGATACACAATGCAGTAGAGACACAGATATACATGGTTCACCCAGTGCGGGCTATGTCCACCAAATAAATTATCAATTCCTTCCTTTATATTATCCAGCAAAATGAAGGGATACAACCTACAACACACCCATTGTAACTTCCACTTCTTTCTCTCGCAGTCTCCTCTCTCAGAATATAATATTCACAGTAATACACATCTGCAATACAATTCCCTCATAAGAGAGGGTTTCCCCCGCCAGTGGGGGGAAACAAAAATTGTCTCTGCCCCCCCCCACCCCCATTGAACCCCGCTAGCGACAGTTGTGGGGGGTAAATCCCCTCCACATGCCTTCGTTAGGGAATGGGGTCCAAGCACGTTTGAAACAAACCTCTAAATCAAGAAGATAATCAAGCTCCACAACTAACAATGGCATGGAAAATCAAGGTAAGGCATTGCATGGCAAGGCAAGGAAAATCAAGGCATGGCAAGTGAAGGCAAGGAAAGGAAATACAATGCATGGAATGGCAAGGAAATATAAGGAATGGCATGGCAAGGAATACCTTACCATACCATGGCAAGGAAAGGAAATGCATACCATAACAGACCATACCATACCATGGCATGGCAAGGAAAGGAAATGAATACCATACCATACCATACCATACCATGCCATGTATTTCCTTGAAATACCATACCATACCGTGCCATGTGTTTCCTTGAAATATGCATTGCCTCAAAATATGGCATGGCATGGAAAGTGAAGGCAAGGCATGGCATGGCATGGCATGGCATGGTATGGAAAGGAAAGGCATACCATACCATACGATGGAAAGGAAAGGAAAGGCATACCATACCATACCATACCGTACCATGGAAAGGCCTGACATACCATACCATACCATACCTTTTATCACATTTCTGTCATAATTTTCAGCCCTTTAGGGCTTGATGTCTTGAATATTCAAGGGTTGTTATGTGTCATCTTTCATTTCAGCAAGCATTTGTTATGTAAACCCTATTTTAGGCTTTCATTTTCAGCCCCCTTTCATTTAATGATTACTTGTTTTAAGGGTTGTTATATTTGTCCTGTTGTAACTCAGTTAATATCATTTATTGTCTTGGTGAGGCATGGAAATGGCATAAAAATGTTTTTTTTTTTTATTCTTGTTTCATTGGAATCCACATTTTGATTTGACTTTTTCCTTGCATAATTTTATGGGATGTGATGGGATGCAATGGCATGGAAATGACATGGCATGTCTTGGAAAGGCATGGCATGGAAATTCATGGAAATGGCGTGACAATGGCATGGAAATGGCATGACAAGGCATGTAGATGGCATGACAAGGCATGGAAATGGGATGCAATAGCATGGCATGACAAGGCATGGAAATGGGATGCAATGGCATGGCATGACAAGGCATGGAAATGGCATGGAAATGATCTCTTGAATATTATAGTATTTTTATGTTCCATGGAAATGATGTCTTGAATATTCTAGGGCTTGATGTCTTGAATATTCTAGGGATTTTATGTGCCATCTTTCATTTCAGCAAGCATTTGTTATCTAAACCCTAGTTTAGGATTTCATTTTCATCCCCCTTTAATTTAATGATTACTTGTTGTAAGGGTTGTTATATATGTCCTGTTGTAACTTAGTTAATACCATTTATTGGCTTGGTGAGGCATGACAATGGCATGGCAATGTTTATTTTTTTGTTATTCTTGTTTCATTGCAATCCACTTTTTTATTTGACTTTTTCCTTGCATACTTTTATGGAAATTTATATCCTTGCATAATTTTAAGGAACATTTATATTTCTATTGTTGTATAGGTTTAAATGGGAAACTACATGACAAGACATTGGAAGATACATGACAATGACATGGAAATGGCATGGCAATGTTTATTTTTTGTTATTCTTGTTTCATTGCAATCCACTTTTTCATTTGAAATTTTCCTTTCATAATGTTCCATGGAAAGTATTTATTGTTGTATAGGTTAAAATGGGAAACTACATGAAACAACATGGGAAGCTACATGACAATGGTATGGCATGGAATGGTTTGGAAAGGCTTTGGCAATGGAATGGCATGGAAATGGCATGGCATGGCATTGAAAGGGAAGGAAATGAAAGACAAGTGAAGGCAATGAATGGCATGGCATGACAAGGCATGAAATGGCATGGCAGAGCAATGGCATGGCACGACATGACAATGGAAAAGCATGGCAATGTGAAGGTAATGGAAATGGCATGGAAATGGAATGCAATGGCATGAATGACAAGGCATTCCAATGGAATGGTGATGAAATGGAATGGACATGGCATGACATGGTGGGGCATGGAAAGTTGTCCATGGAATGGCTTGAAATGCATGAAAATGGTGCATGGCATCAACAAAGCCTGGATTGGGTTTGGGAGGTCCTTTGTCTCCTTTTGTGTGTTCTAATCCAAAAATTGGGTAGCAATGTGCACAAACTTTCATAGATGGTGAAGGGAAAATAATAATGGTTTCAAGTCTCCCCGGAGGAATTTTGGTAACATAGCATTACTTTTTATGATGTGTCATGAAATGTAACCTAAAAACCTTTATTTGTAGGTGGAAAATGATACATATTCTAATATCTAGCTTCCATGTGAACTCTCTCATTGTATTGATCAAAATCAATAAGTTTTAGTGGACATAATGGAAGACTAAATAAATGTTATTTATAATTGATGGGTTTACCAAAATTTAAATATACCCACTACACAACCTAAACAAAAATGAGTGCATTAATGATTCATTGACTAGTCTCTTTGGCATTTATGAAGGGTTACACATAAATCAAATGATTTTGTTTATGTCATGCATAGAAAGAGGGAATAATGTGTAAGTCTCTAGAAAATGATCAAATTGTGGATTGAATCAACTAAGAAACTAAAAACTAGGCTTTTCAAAGGAATGTCAAGGGAAGGCTAGGGTTTGAAGAGTACAACTTGTAACAACTCTTTGTGATAAGATATAAGATATAATGATAAGGGAAGGTGTATGTGCTTCATATTATAAATATATATGAAGTGTTTGGGTTGTCCAAATTTTGTGTAATTGCATAATTGAATTTTATATTATGTCATCTTCAGAATTAATTAATTCTAGTATTAGCTATGGAGGTTAATTTGACATAACATCGAGATGATATTGTTAAGTGATTTAAAATTATGTAGAAGATGTCTGAGAAAAAAATTTATAATAGCATTGTAATATGCCATTTTTAGGTCAAAATATTTTCAGGTGACCACTATTTGAGTGTGGATTTTCATTTGATTTAGATGGAGATAATTTGAGAGGTAGTCCATATTGTTGGCTGTGAGTTAGAATATGGACATACACAATATTCATACAAATAATTCAGAAGGAATCATCTATCAATGATGTAGACATAGTTGATTAGAATGCTATGCTACTTGAGAACCATTAATTCCTTATGGATTTAGTAACTTATCAATATTTTCCACCATAAGATATTCTCCAAATGCATAATGAAAGTATTTATACTCACTTTAGAAAATCATGGATTTCACACATAAAATTCATATGACTTTGAAATTCATCTCCTTCATCAACATAAAATTTTAAACAATGAGATTCATAAAAAACATGCAATGAAATGTGTGTGTGTGTGTGTGTGTGTGTGTGTGTGTGTGTGTGTGTGTGTGTGTGTGTGTGTGTGTGTGTGTGTGTACTCAACATAGTATAAATTGTACATTTTTTTACAAAATGGAAACTCGTGCCCAATATACAAAGAGACAACAAATTCCCTAACATAAAAAAACATCAATATGGTGGCCTAGATACAAAATGGCAGTAGTTGGTCAATCAATGACCATTGCCACCCTCCCCACCCTTAGGAACATCCTGGAAATCTATCTTTCTTCTCTTGCTGGAGGAAGCACCTCGAGAGGTTCTAGGCTTGGGCATGCTTCGACACTCTAGAGACTACACAAAGAAAATACATTGTTGTAAGTTTTTTTCCTCAATGAATTATTAGACATACAAAATTATACTTTGTAATTTAATGTAAGAAAACTCACCGCATATTCTACTATCAATCGTGAGGGTG
Source organism: Picea sitchensis (assembly GCA_010110895.2). NCBI lineage: Eukaryota > Viridiplantae > Streptophyta > Pinopsida > Pinales > Pinaceae > Picea > Picea sitchensis. The sequence continues at coordinate 59,235 of SNQJ01S0055875.1, forward strand.
TTACCCACCTCTACGACCCCAATCATTCTGTGATGCCACCCTACATCAGTTAAAAGGATCAAGTCAAGAAAATTAAAAAAATATGCGTAAAATCAAATTCATGAAACATCAAAAAAAATATCATCAACACATTATCTCACCGTGAATATCTCGGGCCTCGATGGAGATTCACTGGTATATGGAGCACTAGGTTGTACAAACTTCTCCGAGGAAACCTCTACTATCATAGTCTTAGTCGATGAGGCCGATGGAAATGGTGGGGGGGAGTGGGTGGCATACATGTGGTTCTGATGGGTGGCCTGCATGTGAATCCACTAAGGATGTGTGCAATAAGACAGATGCTAAGGGTGGGATGTGATAGACCTACACAGGATGTACAAGTGATTGCAACTCCCTAGGCCTAGAGAAAGGTAACCTAGAAGCAACGCCCAGGTGCCTAGGGAGTGCAATAGTACTATAACTAGAAAATATGGCTGCAACCTACATACATATTAATAAAATTGAACTATTAGTAAAAAATAGTAAAATTCAATAACATAAACACAAATAAATTGAGAATTATACAATATTTAACTCTACGCATGATACATGTGATGCGGGTGACTTATCCATCCCAGATGGACATTCCCCAACATCGCCTAGTCCCAAATCCTGTAGAAACACGACAACAATAAAAAATTGAGGATGTCATAAAATAAAGAAATTACTATGGTGAATTTATCAAATGTGACACATACATCTCTGTGGGGTGCACCCAATGAGAAGGTTCCCTCTATTGTTGCATTAGTAGTGGGGCTAGGAACTGATGCATCCATGGGTGGTGTGGGTCTATTGCTCGGACGTAACAATTTCAAAATATCATACAACAAAATATCGATATAAATACACATAATACAATATATATAACAACGAAGAACATAGAGAGGGTTAAGATACTAACATCCTCCATGAAGCTATGTTGTCCATTGGGCTCTCTAGACCCATAACATGTCTACCCACAACTCAAGCTTCTGTGAGGTTCACATGGACGATTGTTATGTCCATTTTCAATCTCTGCATTGTACTCTGTTGTGTATATTGAAGCTTCAACCCCTCTACCAATGTCACTGGAAGGCACCTCCTATCGAGATAGTGCAACAAAGCTAATGTGTTGCACTAGGCTACGAGTCAATGATGAAATGGCTAGTTGTACCTGTTGCAAGCTCTCTGCAGTAGGAGGATGTTAGGTAGGAGGGTCAGGCCTTCACTTGGGGGGATGAGGACCTAACATGGGATCACTCCTTGCATTATCTCAGTCCTGTGTGGACCCTCGACCCACCCCCTGGAAGTCACCCATGCCAAAGTAGTTGACATGCTTACCCAAAATAAACTCAACCCATAATTTTTTCAGAAAATATAAGGGTACCTCCCTATTATTGCAGGGAGGTTTATAAAAATCCATATACCACCTATCCATCTAGTTTTGACTAATCTGGGGATGGATACACTAGTCAATGGAGATGTGTTTCTTGATCAATGGTAGTTCTTGTTCATTTCTAGGATCCCTAAAAATAGACAATATTTGTTGTTTTGAAATGATCAAGTATCTGACCTAGTTTCTGTCCAAACCAGTGCTATAGTACTCATACATTATTTCCCTATATTAATAAATAGAGGTCAATTTCCCTGGAAACTTGCAATGAACTTCACAATGATGTCCAAAGAAGTGGCCAAGGAAACTCTACTATGCTCTCTAGTTTCCCTTAATTGTTCCTCAAGGGTTCTTAATATAAACAACCCCTCATCAATTTGAGTGTTTACATTGAGTGGTTGTGGTGGGTTGGGGTTTTTCTCTCCTTGGTTTTCTTATGAGCAGTTTATATTGTCTTGAGGTTCCATTTTATTATATATGTTGTATTTTAAAATCCATGGTATGTAAATTAGGTTGGTTTTTTAATTAAAATACAAAATTACATTTTTTTTTAATTTAGATTCTTGGGAGAAAAAGGCTAAATTGGAAACGACTAAATTTGGTTAAAAATAAAAGAAATTAAAAATAACTAGACATGGTGGAAAGATCCTCACCTTGCTTCTCCTCTCTAGCTCTTCTCTATTTTCTCAACGAGAGTAAAAACACGAGCATGATTTGTGAAAATGAGCACAAATCGCGCTCGTGGCCCTTTAAAAAATGTTTAGTAGAGGAACAAGCATGTGTTCCTAGGAACGTGCATGTGTTCTTAAGAACTCGTGTGCATTACTATCACTCAACCTACGTGGCAAGTTGAGTGGAGGTTCAGACACTTCCAAACCTATAGGTTTAGGAACACGTGAACGTTCCTAAGAATTTTAATCCATTTATGCATTTATTATTTCATTAATTTGATAGTAGTTGTCATTTAATGTAATCATTCTTCATTCTTGTTGTAAAACCTATCATATTTTAATTCATTTGTGCTCCATTTTGAAAATCTTTTTGTCTTAATTTTAAGTGAACTTTGAATTTATTATTATATTCATGAATGGTTGTAATTGTTGAGTTAACTTTTTTTTTGACTTGTAATGAGTTGTTTTCTATTGTAAATAGATTTGTAAAATTTGAATTTTTGAGGTAGAAAGAATGTCCCTCATCCCCACATAAGTTTCCCTTCCAAGATTGCAAACATCTGGGTCCTATAGTCACCCATAAGCCATCTCGGGTGAGACTATATTCTGCACTTTGTGCGTAGTGTTTCCTTCTGGTATCCAGAAGGGTCGATGGTTTGTAGGATTTTGTTGGAAACCTAAAATAGAACTCGGATTATCCTAGAACGTCCAACAAATGGTTCTGTTGCTGGGATGGAACCCAAAAGAATATATTGGAAGGGACTTGTTGAGAAGAACAATGAAGAGAATGAAGTATTAGAAGGGAATGTTCAGACCATGGAACCCAACTAAAAAGGAGATCAAACGATGNTCCAACAAATGGTTCTGTTGCTGGGATGGAACCCAAAAGAATATATTGGAAGGGACTTGTTGAGAAGAACAATGAAGAGAATGAAGTATTAGAAGGGAATGTTCAGACCATGGAACCCAACTAAAAAGGAGATCAAACGATGGATAACAACAAAAGAGATTGAGTTTGCACATAAAGACAATAGAAACCCTAAGTATACACCACGCCAATATTTGGAGAGGTATGTATTCATTGATCTTCATGAGACATTTTTTTGTGAATTTCCACATTTGTTGCAGGAGTGGATACTGAGATTGAAGGAAACTCACCCAACTAACTGGATAAGACCAGTAGAATGGACTACTAAAAATATTGCGCAGCTACAAAATGTCAACAACAAATTCATGCACGCAGTCGATTTTTGGCTAGACAACATTATTTTAGGATTCATTATCGATTTTGCAGTGGATACTGCAAAATCATACACTACTGCAGAGAAGGAATTTTTTAAGGGTCCAACAGGAAGGTATATTAGATCACTCTACACGTCAATCAATATTTTGATGCATGATAAAGGTGTGATGACAATGGAGTCTGACAGCTAAATAAATCTGTGTGCATGGGGAGATTGGGGGAAACACTAAGGATGATATGGGAGATGGAGATGAATTTGGATAGAGGTAAGAAGAAGGAAGTGATAGACCCCATTATGATGGATGAAGAACAAATCAAGGAAATAATGGACAAAGAGGGAACGACGCACAGTGGAAGACCCTACCAATATAAGATGAATAGGAAAAAGAGAGCAGTAGCCAAGAGGGAAGAATTGGAAAGTGATGAAGAAGAGGTAGAGGATATTCATGCTACGGAGTAGATTGAGGAAATCCTACGCACCACACATGACAAAAAAATCAGAGTTTAGGGGTCTGGTGCAGAAGAAGGAACTCCATTCCAGATCCAAATTAGTGTGGAACCCACGACCCCATGTGTGAATAAGACATCAGGAAAGAAATAATATTTTAGAAAACTAGAAATTAGTGGAAGAAGGATTCCAATAAGTCAAGGGACCAGTGGAAATTCAAGTGGAAGTATGAGTTCAACTAGAAATACTCAGTTATCTACACTGTGCGGAGGAAGTGCCACAAAGTTTACAATGGCAGGAGAAGATCCAACCATTCGGTTACCAGAATTTGATGGAGAAGCATCGGAGGACCCAGAGAAACATCTATTTATTTGTGAGAATATTTTGGAATCTAAACAGATCACAAATGAAGATGCAAAAGTGGCTTAACTCGCAATTACATTCAGAAACCATGCATTGGACTGGTTTATGAGCCTAGCAGTAAAAATTCCACAAGGAGCACATACAACCATCACAGATGTAAACAAGGCACTAATCAATGAGTTACAACGACCAATTTAAAAAGATCAATATATGAATGAGATGATAGAAATAAAAAAGAAGCCAAGAGAGTCAGTTTGAGAAATCAATCAGAAGTTCAAGCGAATGAAAGGTAAGTTGAAATATCCTATACCAGACATGCAACATAGGAAACTATTCATAAAGTCATTATTTCCACATTTTAAATACCCATTGAGGCAATATAAGTTCTAGACTCAGGCCAAGGATATGCAAGCAACCTTACAGTTGGAAGAGAATCAATATAAACATACATATCCAGCTATAGAAGAACTGAGAGAGGATATCAATAACCTGACATTTAAGTTGAATTAGAACAAAGGAAATTAAAAGAGGGAAGCTATCTTGTGTACCTTATACAGAACAGAAGGACATCACAAAATGAGTTCCCAACATTTGTGTAGTATTTGGGAGCAGGACTATCGAATCCCTTACCCACAGGAGGATTATGGTGTGAAATCTGTAAAACATCTAGACATGATCCCTATCATTGTCCAATGATGCAAAAATACCAAACAATGCCTAAAAGTACATTCTACAATTTTTGCAAGTTTGTAGAACATGAGGATAAGGATTGTTGAGCCATGGAACTTATGAAGGAAAGGACCTCAGATGCTTATAGGATGCAAGATGAATTAATGATAGGTCCACCTGCGTAGCAATAAAATAATCCGCAGCAGTTTCCAGTGCCACCACAATATAATCAAGTACCATAGTATAATACACTGTGTGGAGACAATCAAGGAAACATAGGAGGATTAAGAGGAGGAGGATGTGGAAGAGGAGGATTTGAAACAGGCAGAGGACTAGTAAACTGCCACAATTTCCAACAACCTAGACAATATGCAAGAGATTGTCCACATCCATCAACAACATGCATGTACTATCGAGCAACAAATCATACTACAGAATACTGCCCTATACTTCTGACAAAAATACATGACAAAAGGAATCAGAATAACCAGAATGTTCAATGGATTGCCATCGAAACTAGAGAAGATGAAGGGAAAAAAATTAATATAGTTGCTTGAGGTGGAACCAAAACAAGAGAATATGAAAAAAATCAGAATCAGAACCAACACCAGTGGGTTAGAAAAAATACAACACCTCAACAACATTTAGATGCGCACAAGGAAAAAGAAGCATTCACATAGGCCAGACAAGAAATTTTGCAGGAGAATATTGCTTCTACTTCAAATGCACAACCAGGATATGATGGGTCAGTATATGATATGTCTCATCCATATGATCATACTAGTGAGGCCAGCCTTCAAAAAGGTAAGTAATATAAGAAAATTTTTGGTGTATTTCTCGAAGTTATTGAATTACCAAACATCTATACAAGTATTACAAGGTTTGCTAGAAAAATGCAACCCTGAAGAAGAGATAAAACTATAACAAAAGACAGTAAATCGTGTCCATAGGAAGATAAGAACAAATAGAGAGTTCAGACTAAATGCAAATATTGGAGACTTTAATGTGGGTGACATCATATAAGATTTAGGATCTGAGGTAAATGTTCTTCCTAATAAAACATGGGAATGCATGGGGGAACCTACACTAGGATATTCACCTATTCAGCTGAAACTGGAAAACCAACATAGAGTAATACCAATTGGTCGATTGAAAGGCATACTGGTGGATTTAGATGGTGTACACACTATGGCATATTTTGAGGTAATTGATATAGTGGTTAATACTACACCTTATCCAACATTGTTGGGACTCAATTGGGCATTTGACAATCAAGCTATCATCAACTTGAAGACCCATAAAATGATCTTTGAATAAGGAGAATATAGATCCATAGCACCATTTGATCCTTCAGAAGGTGGAAGATATGTTGAACTAGTGACAGATAACTTTATCATGGAATAAATAAACTAGTTCTATAGAACTACTGAGCGCGATGAAGATTACATTAATCCAACATTAGATGGAATGCTTAGCTGGAGAAGCATCAGTTCTTGTGCTTCATATTCTGGGACAGAACTGGAGAATTGGAAACAACGCTTACATGAGATATCTACCCAAAGATTTTCAATAATGATCCGTGCACTAAGATGGGTTGGCACAGAGGTAAGAGAACCTCCAAGTTTTTATGGTCAAAATGTTTTAGAAGAATTCTTTAAAAAGTTTGGGTTAGAATTCCTGTACAGTCAAATGCTATTGGTTTTGGATATTTCCTTGAAAGAAACACCTGCATGTTGGTGGGGTACGCACAAAGAAAAGATCCATGATTGATATCAATGAAAAATATTATTGCACATCAGATTTGGCATAGAATAGGAGAAAACAATATGGAGAAATATAATTGAAGAGGACAACCTAGAGAACATATAGAAATATGCATAACCCAATGGAGACTAGTACCACCAGAGGAATGGTCACATCACTTCATCCATATATTAGAAGGCATACCAATAAATTGGTATACAAAACTGGAACTACACAGAGGAACTAAAAATTGGATAGATTTGTAGCAGAACTTTGTAATCACATTTTCATTTTAACATGAGAATCCAGCGATGGATACAACACTGAAGTTGATAAAAAAAATATTTTTGAAGAACCCGAAGTTGGAATTATAACATCTTATCAGAATCGGAATCGACAAACAGTCAGACAATTGTTACATTGTTACCACGACGCAGAAGATGACCCAGCAAAAGAAAACCCGTGTGATATTCAGATAACAGAAGTTGAAGGTGAAAGATAAGTAGAAGGCCCACAGTTACAGTCTAAAGAATTTGATGCACCATTGAAGATAAATAAGGTGAATATTGGAACATAAGAAAATCCAAAGTTTGCAAGTATTGGTGACTATTGGGACAACCAGACAGTGGAAAGAATAACATAATTATTATGCAAGTATAGTGATCTATTTCCAACAACGTTTTTAGAAATGAAAGGGGTAGCAGGAGAACGTGGAGAAATGAAAAACCCTCAACGAACAGATGCCATACCAATAAGACAGAGACCCTATAGCTTGAATTAAGTATATAAACATAAATTTAAGGTATAGATTGATAAAATGTTAGAGGCTAGTATAATAGAACCTGTTGAAGAATCTGAGTGGATTGGTCCTATGGTATTCCAGGAGAAGAAGCATGGGGGATACTGATCTTTGTAGACTTGAGGAAGTTGAATCACACATGTCTACATTATCCCTTCCCTACTCCATTTACAGATGAGGTATTAGAAAATGTAGGAGGACAAGAAGCATACTCATTTACTGATGGGTTTTCGGGTATAACCAAAATTCCAAATAAAAATAGCACCAGAGGATCGTCATAAGACTACATTTACCACAGAATGGGGTTCATATAAATACATAGTGATGCTCTTTGGATTGAAAAATTCCCCTACTATTTTTTCAAGAGTAGTGGTAGTTGCATTTAAAGATTTTATACATAAGTTTTTGTAGGTTTATCTAGATGATTGGAAAATATTTATCCTATTGAAAGATCATGTTTAATTTTTAAGACTAATGTTTGTAATATTCCATATATCAAAAGTATGCAGAACATAAATAAAATGCTAGAAATGGCAGATAAACAACAATATAACCAAAACAACACCACGATAACACTGAAATGATATCAGAATAACACCAGAAAAAGCACTTTGATTATGAGATCAATGTTCACTTGCCTCTTCGAGGGGGAAACCTCCAGTCAAGCATAGATCCATTACAATAATATCCAAGCTAGGGTTCTCATACCCTTGAATCGTATTTATACTAAATATGTCTATCAAAAGAACCATCTAGAGGAAGATCCTTCTAGAAGCGGAAGCTTCTATTAGGTTTTCTTACATTCGACTTATTCTACCTTATTGTAAGGCCTTATTAATATTGACCTTGATTACATCTGAATATATTGTTCTACCTATGTGAGGGGTTAGGTTCCTAACATGTCCTCCCCCTTAAAAAATCCCTTGTCCTCAAGGCTTGAGATGTGGGAATTGCTACAGAATGGTAGCTGGTTCCCAAGTGGCATCTCCTGGAGTTGTATCTTTCCATTGGACTAACACTTCCTTGATGGTTCTCTGACGCAGGTGATGCTCATGCTAGTCCAAAAATGCTTGTGGTTGTAGCCAAATGGATCCCTCTTCGTCCAACTCGAGAAGGTTGGTTTGAGTTTGGCACTTAGTTCCAATCACCTTCTTTAAGCATGAAACATGAAAAATAGGATGTAGCTTAGAATGACTGGGCAAAGCTAATTGATATGCCACCTATCCCACACGCTTGAGAATGGTATAAGGACCATAAAATTTGGGCACCAACTTCTGACAATGGTCGGCCTTGAGGTAATTTTGCTTGTAAGGTTGCAGTCGAAGAAACACTTGATCCCCTTCTGCAAATTGACATTCATAGCTACCTTGATCTGCTTGTTGCTTCATGCGATTCTGGGCCATGGCCAAATTTTCTTTAAGGGTACGGAGAATAGCCTCTATAACTGTAAGTGTTTGGTCAATCGCCTGGACCTTCGAGACACATGGTAAATATGAGAGAATTGAAGGTGGATTTTGTCCACATACCGCATCAAAAGGAGTCATGTGGGTAGTTGTATGGTATGAAGTGTTGTAACCCCATTCCGCTAGGGGTAAACATTGATCCCACTAATTTTGCTTTTCCGATGCAAAACACCTGAAATATGTTTCCAAACACTTGTTGACAACTTCAGTTTGACCATCAGTCTAAGGATGATAAGTTGTGCTGAGATGCAATTGGGTTCCGTGTACCTTGAACAGTTCTTGCCAAAAATTGTTGGTGAAATTTGGGTCGCAATCACAAACGCTAGAATGCAGCATGCCATGAAGCTTGAAGACCTGATCCATGAAAAGTTGAGCCACATTGGATGTTGTAAATGGGTGTTGAAGAGCACATAAATGAGCATACTTAGAAAGGAGATCAACTACCACCATGATGACTAATTTATTTCCTGATTTAGGTAAGCCTGTAATAAAATTCATAGAGATATCCCTCCAAATAGCGGGTGGAATCGGAAGCAGTTGTAGTGTGCCAGGAGATTTGACTGTTTCTCCCTTGTTGAGTTGACACACATCACATTTAGCTACAAAATTATGAATGTCTTGTTTCATACCATCCCAGAAAAAAGAACGTTTGACCTTGTCATAGGTTTTGGTAAACCCAGAGTGCCCAACTGTGAGTGTAGCATGAAGTTCAGAAAGTACCATGGATTTAAGTTTTGACATTTTATTTAAACACAAATGACCTTTGTATCAAAGCTCATCATGGAGCCAAGAGTACCCTGGGGAAATTGAAGAATTGGACTACAATTTTTGTATCAAATGCGAACTTTTGGGATCGTGTAGCCATTCCTGGCAAATGACTTGGAGCCAATCTGGTACAATGAAGGAGAGAGAAAAAAGGGATCATTCATCTTCATATTTTCAGGAAAGTGCATCCGCAACCACATTGTCTTTTCCTTTCTTGTAAATGATCTCATAATCATATCCAAAGAGCTTAGTCACCCATTTTTGTTGCTCTAGGGAGGAAATGCGTTGTTCCAGAAACTACTTGAGGCTTTGATGATCTGTCTTAATTTGGAAGCATTTCCCCAATAGATAAGGGTGCCACAGATCAACAACATGCAAAATAGGCAACATTTTTGTTTCATAGATTGATTTGCCCAAAATTTCATTCAAATAGTTGTTTGTTGGTAAAGGCCAAAGTTCAGCCCTCTTGCATAAGGACATCGCCAATTCCTTTCCCCGAAGCATCACATTCTAAGAAAAAGGTCTTTGTCAAATTAGGAAGGGCCAGGACTAGAGTGGTGCACATGGTCATCTTCAAGGTTTGAAAATCCTGATCAGCTGTTGGGGTCCAAGTGAAAGAATTCTTTTTAAGGAGTGCAGTGAGAGGTGTCACAATCTTTCTATAATTCTTAACAAACTTGCAATAATAGCCTATTAAGCCCAGAAATCCATGCAATCTTTTGAGAGTCTTTGGGTGAGGCCAGTCTTGCATAGCTTCAATCTTTTTAGTATCCACCCCGACACCGTCCTTGCCAACAAGATGACCCAAGTACTCGACTTCTGAGGTGCCAAAAGAACATTTAGATTGTTTCATGAAAGGTTGGTGAAGATAGAGTAGATGGAGAACTCGATCCACATGAGAAAGATGGTCTGTCTAGGTTTTTCTATAGATGAGGATATCATCAAAGAAAACTAAGACAAAATGAGGGAGAAAAGGATGGAAGACATGATTCGTGAGGCTTTGGAAGGTGGAGGGGGCATTACACAAGCCAAAGGGCATGACCAAAAAATCATAGTGGCCCTCATGAGTTCTAAAGGAAGTCTTAGGAATGTCTTCCTCTTTCATATGGATCTGGTGGTAGCCAGAACAAAGATCAATCTTAGTAAAGAACTGGGCACCACTCAATTCATCCAAGAGGTCATCAATGACATGAATGGGAAATCTGTCTTCAATGGTGAGTTTGTTGAGGGTGAGGAATTCAGGACACATGTGCCAATAACCTTCTTTCTTCAGAACCATGACCACAGGAGAAGAGTAGGGGCTCGTACTAGGGCGGATAATACCTGCATTAAGCAGTTCTTGAACCATTTTATCAATTTCATTTTTTGGGGAAAAGTGGTGATGATAGGGACATATATTGGGAGGAAGGATTCCTGGTACAAGGGGAATGGAATGATCATGAACACCACGGGAAGGAGGGAGTCCCTGGGGAGTGTAAAAGACCACTTGATGTTTAGAGAGGATGGATTGGAGGTCTTGTGGCCCAGAGAGTGTCTCAGTTTCTTGTATGGCATGGAGTTCGGCAATAACGCCAGAATGAACTTTTTTGAGTAGATTTTCCATGCGATGGGAACCAATGATCTCAGGTGAAATGACAGTGATGCCTTGGAACTTATATTATTGGCCTTCCTGGTTGAATTGCATGGTTAATTCCTTAAAATACATGAGAATGGGAGCCAAAGTCCTTAGTTGGTCTGCACCCAACACAATGTCACAACCGCCCATGTCGATAGAAAACATATGAGATTTCAGGTGGTAGTCACCAATTTGGAGACGCACATTTTCACAATTCCCTCCACATTTCATGGAGCTGGCATTAGAAATCATGATTTGGAAATTATTGACTGCATGGATATAGCAATGAGTTTCTTGGAAAATGCAGCGATGAATAAAATTATGGGTGCTTCCACTATCAACAATAATGATGACCTTCCTATGCTTGATGTAACCAATTAGCTTGAGGGTTTGGGGAGAAGAGAAGCCAGTGAGAGCATTTAGGGAAATGACCAGTTCTACATCGAGAGGGCCTGAGGGAGAGGTTATGTCAGTGGGCTCATGTGACTCAGACACAAGGGGAGTTTCAACATCCTCTTCCAAAATATCCTTCGAGATGGCCATAAAAATATTTTTTTCCTTACACTTGTGGCCTAAAAAATATTTGTCATCACAATTATAACAAAGGCCTTTGAGTTGGCATTCAACCATTTCATCCTTGGTTAATTTTTGGATCTTTAGTGGAGCAGAAGGAGTAGTGGGATTTACTGGTTTAGTGTGAGGAATAAAGGAGGGTTTCCGGTTTTGAGAAGAGACAACCTATTGTGATTCCATAGCTCTTTTAATAGCCTCCACCCAACTCTGAGGCTGAGCCATGAGGAAATGGGCACACATCTCATCCTTGAGGCCATTGATAAAACATTCTCAGAAAAAAGCATCAGACATGCCCTCTGTACAAAAAGCCAATCTCTCAAAAGCATCTATAAAGTATTCCACTTTTCCAGATTGTTTCAACTTTTTCAAATGACCTAAATGGTTAGTGCGAGTGTCAAAGCATTCATAAAGCTCTGCCACAAAGTGTGTCCAAGAAACATACCCTTGACGGGCAGTTTTTTTCCATTTCCACCATTGCCAATGTTCTTGATCTATATGAAGAACACTGTACCAGAGTTTGGCCAAATAATTTGTAATGTCATACAAAGAGAAATAATGGTCCATTTGAGTTACCCAACTAGTGGAATCTGAGCCATCAAATTTGGTCACATCCACCCGCGGAAGGCGTAGGTCACGCTGAAAGTGATGGGGCTGAAAATTATGGGAATGAGAGGAAGTTTCAGCTTTGGTATGCAAAGGTGGGTCAGATAAAGGGGGATCTGCAAAGATATGCAGCTTGGTGCAAATCATCGAAACAATAGATTCAAGTTGGGTAGTCATGTCTTGTTTGAGATCTACTTAGAGTTCGGTGATTGATGCGGCGATGGTTGAATGCATGTTTTGATTGATGGTGGAAATATTGGCACAAAGCTATCTCACTTCTTGTTGGGTCTCTATGAAATTAGATTGCAAGGTAGTGAAGCGACCTTCCAAGTCTTGGCTATGGGTATGGGCCATGATGACGAGGGAACCGAAAAGGGGTGGGTGGGGTTGAAAATTTTGCTGAAAAATGATAGGTATGAATGTGATAAGGGTGAAGAGATAAATCCAATGGAAT